>JAUPTC010001246.1:0-26673 GCA_030762895.1 Sophora flavescens
CAAGCATGCTTAACTGTGGAGTTCTTAAGTGATGGGCCCCCGAAAAGAAGATGCATCTTGTTAGTATAGGTAGTACCAATCAATTCATATTAGCCTTCCTCAACTGTATAGTCTCATACCTACACAGTCTCGGGATCCCTCTCATTCAGGTGTGTTATCGGTTCATTCATTTGTCCCTCCGCCTAGAAGCCTACCAGGAGCCGCTCCTTGTCCGTGCCTTCTTGCACCGGCGACCACTCCCCGCCCTCGTCGGTACCCGCGTGTTACATGCCCACCAGCTTCCGCTTGGTTCATCCCCGTACCACACTGTACTCGGAGAAGTGTCGTTCTGATACCATTTATAACATCCCTGGCTGCTTAATGGATGGACGACTGTCCCCACAAACCAACACGGGTCTTTTCAGCATGCTTTGTCCTCACTCACATGCTTCCTAGGAAAACTTCCCAGGAAGTCACCCATCCCATAATTGCTACAAGTCAAGCATGCTTAACTGTGGAGTTCTTAAGTGATGGGCTCTCGAAAAGAAGATGCATCTTGTTAGTATAGGTAGTACCAATCAATTCATATAAGCCTTCCTCAACTGTATATTCCCATACCTACACAGTCTCGGGATCCCTCTCATTCGTGTGTGTTATCGGTTCATTCATGTGTCCCTCCGCCTATAAGCCTGCCAGGAGCCGCTCCTTGTCCGTGCCTTCTTGCACCGGCGACCACTCCCCGCCCTCGTCGGCACCCGGGTGTTACATGCCCACCAGCTTCCGCTTGGTTCATCCCCGAACCACACTGTACTGGGAGAAGTGCCGTTCTGATACCATTTGTAACATCCCTCGCTGCTTTATGGATGGACGACTGTCCCCACAAACCAACACGGGTCTTTTCAGCGTGCTTTGTCCTCACTCACACGCTTCCTAGGAAAACTTCCCAGAAAGTCACCCATCCCATAATTGCTCCAAGTCAAGCATGCTTAACTGTGGAGTTCTTAAGTGATGGGCTCCCGAAAAGAAGATGCATCTTGTTAGTATAGGTAGTACCAATCAATTCATATAAGCCTTCCTCAACTGTATAGTCCCATACCTACACAGTCTCGGGATCCCTCTCATTCAGGTGTGTTATCGGTTCATTCATTTGTGCCTCCGCCTAGAAGCCTACCAGGAGCCGCTCCTTGTCCGTGCCTTCTTGCACCGGCGACCACTCCCCGCCCTCGTCGGTACCCGGGTGTTACATGCCCACCAGCTTCCGCTTGGTTCATCCCCGAACCACATCATCTTGGGAGAAGTCTGGGTTACGATACCATTTGTAACATCCTCAGTTGCTTTATGGATGGACGACTGTCCCCACAAACCAACACGGTGTCTTCAATGCGTGCTTTGTCCTCACTCACATGCTTCCTAGGAAAACTTCCCAGGAAGTAACCCATACCATAATTGCTCCAAGTCAAGCATGCTTAACTGTGGAGTTCTTAAGTGATGGGCTCCCGGAAAGAAGATGTATCTTGTTAGTATAGGTAGTACCAATCAATTCATATAAGCCTTCCTCAATTGTATATTCCCATACCTACACAGTCTCAGGATCCCTCTCATTCGGGTGTGTTATCGGTTCATTCATGTGTCCCTCCGCCTAGAAGCCTGCCAGGAGCCGCTCCTTGTCCGTGCCTTCTTGCCGGCGACCTCCCCGCCTCGTCGGCACCGGGTGTTACATGCCCACCAGTTTCCGCTTGGTTCATCCCCGAACCACACATTTCGTGGAGAAATGCCGTCTGATACCATTTGTAACATCCCTCGCTGCTTTATGGATGGACGACTGTCCCCACAAACCAACACGGGTCTTTTCAGCGTGCTTTGTCCTCACTCTCACGCTTCCTAGGAAAACTTCCCAGGAAGTCACCCATCCCATAATTGCTCCAAGTCAAGCGTGCTTAACTGTGGAGTTCTTAAGTGATGGGCTCCCGAAAATAAGATGCATCCTGTTAGTATAGGTAGTACCAATCAATTCATATAAGCCGTCCTCATTCCATATAGTCCCATTACCTACAGTCTCAGGATCCCTCTCATTCGGGTGTGTTATCGGTTCATTCATGTGTCCCTCCGCCTAGAAGCCTGCCGGGGAGCCGCTCCTTGTCCGTGCCTTCATGCACCTGACCTCCCCACCCTCGTCGGCACCGGGTGTTACAATAATCACCAAGTTCTTCCCGAGTGATTTGAAAGAGTGAAATAGGCCGATGGAGCTAGAATCTTGAGTACAATGAAGTAAAGCCTTATTCAATTGAAAAATCCTAGGTCCACTTTTACTGCAAGCGATCTTCAAGATCTTTCCAAATTCTTTGAAGAAGAGGTGCCATAAATCACACTTGTACTAATTTCCTTGATGATTGAGTTCAAGAGCCAAGAAGCAACAATGCTATCGTTGCATTTCCACAATCGAAAATTAGGATCATTGGCAAGGGGTTGATGAAGCAGAGCCATCAACGAACCCTAACTTGTTCTTTCCATCGAGCCAAAGCATCATTGAATGACGCCATGTGAGGTAATTTGTACCATCAAGCGGTTGGGAAACAAGAACTAAGCCAGGAAAATCCGAAGAAGCGAATGAAGAGAGGGTTTTGTTCTTCCATTGTTCAAAATCGCAAGTTTCGGTAAGAACAAGAAATGCATGCGAGAAAGGAAGAGAGAAAGGAAGAAAGGATCGAAGGAGAAGAAAGTTTCGGTGGGAAGAAGAATAATGCATGCAGAAGTAACATGACATCAATATATCCTATTATACCATGTTAGATTTGACTTTGGTTTCTTTCGGTTGATTAAATAATCCATAATGTTAATGAGGTATTACGACAATATTTGTTTCAAGTGATCCTGCTACAAACCGATATGGTTGAGGCATTAATTGGGGGTCAATATTTCTGCCATATATTTTGTCAACAAATATTATTAGTTATATGGTCTTTTTCATATAGTTGTATAGTCTTTTTCACATAATCAAAATCCATACTAAAATAAGATAGAGAGTGCTATCAAGATGCTAGATCTGTCATGGCACAATGCTGGCATCAAGTCATTCAGAAGAAGTTGCGATTTAATGCCAACCAGTTGGATCTCCATGACCATGACATAGTGATCCAATGCTTAGCTTGAAAGCCTTTGTTAACAGGCACTAGTGGAAAATATACATTAGACGGTAAAGGTTTACGTCAGTTAACCAAAAACTAGACGTTAAAAAGGGGGCGGTGGCAGTTTTGTAAATATCAGACTTCATTAATTCACTGTTAACGTCAATTGTTTTAAGGACTGACGTTAAAAGTGAGGCGGTGGCAGTTTTGTAAATATTAAATCACTATTTTCATCAGTTGTTTAATGAGCTGACGTTAAAAGTGTTTTGCAAGAAATTATTAAAACTTTTAACGTCAGTTGTTTATAAACCTGACGTTATAAGTGTGATTTTTACTTCAGTTAAATAAATAACTGACGTAAATAATCAACTCATTCCTATCTTTCTTTCGTTGTCATCTCCCTGTTGTCACTCTTAACGCAGATCATCACTCCATATAGTGCAGTTTATTTCTAATATTTTTTTTAAAAAAGTTATTTTTAATCTTAATTAATTAGCTTGAATTAGTAAATTAACAAATTCTTGTGCAAATTAAAATAAATAAACACTTAACATAAAACAAGTTATATATGAATAATCAAATCGTATCTCATTGAAGCGATTCATAAGTTACAATTACATGTTTAAAAGATAAAAAATTTCCGCAAGCTATATAGCACTAAAATATAAAAAAGTTTCTGCTTCAACATCATTTTCTTCTCAGTCCTGTCCTCAGAATCTCCAACATTGAATGCATCCCCTCCCTTATTTGAAGTCGATGCTCCATCTGAATCCACGGTCACTTTGGAGCCGTGGCAGAGTGAAGGGTGCACTCGATCTGTTTCAGCAATATTCTTGGAACAGCCACTTGGTTCCAAAGCTGAGGTTTTGGGCCGTAGTCGCGATTCTCCAGAAGGATGATGGTGTGTGCAATTCACATAATGCGATTTACACACCCTTATCACCCATGTAATGCGATTTACACAACCTCAGAAGTTGTTTGACCATTAAGACAGAGACCTTTAAGTCTAGGTATAGGAAGAAAGAGTGATGAAGTTAATCTCCATGGCGAGCCATATTGTGAAGCGAGAAAAATTAAAGGAAGGAAGGAAGCTATTTATAGGAGTAGGGGATGAAGTTACTAGGCGTCGTAAGTTGCTAAAAAATTAAATTGATCATTAAGAGCATTAGGTTCCAAGGCGCATTGGGAGTTGGCCTGGCAGTCATATATTATAAACGTGCAAAAAATAAAACGCCCGAAGGAATAGGAAGATACACTTTTAACGTCAGTTGTTGAATAAAAGCGGCGTTAAAAGCGTTTTTAAAATAAAAAATATTTATTTTTAACGTCGGTTGTTTATACAATCGGCGTTAAAAATGTGATTTTTACTTGACTAAATAAGCGGTGGCGTAAATAATCCTATATCCCTATCCGAAATGCCCCTGTTGTCACAGTCCATTAGCGTCGGTTGTTGAATAAAGCTGAAGTTAAAAGTGTTTTTAAAATAAAAAATATTTATTTTTAACGCCTCATTGTTTATACAATTGGCGTTAAAAGTGTGATTTTTACTTGATTAAATAAATAGGCGACGTAAATAATCCTATATCCCTAGCTATACGAAATGCCCTGTTGTCACTCAATTAACCACAGGTCTTAGAGCCATTTTGTGAAGGAATAGAAATATAGAGGAAAAGAAGAGGCGATATTACAGTATTACGAGAAGAATGTTACTTTAACACTTTTAACGCCGTTGTATTCAACAAAGGGGCGTTAAAAGTGTTTTTTAAAAAATATTAATATTTAACGTCGGTTTGTTAATAAAGCGGCGTTAAAAAATTAATTGTAACGTCGATTGTTTAATACAACCGGCGTTAAATGTTGTTTTATATAACGTTTACACCGCGCGCTTCTCGCACGCCGCTCTGTACGTACGTCTCTTTTCTCTTTTCATCACGCTCAACCCTAAATCACTCTCAACCCTCACTCTCACTCTCACCCAGCACAGAACCCTAATCGCGAGCTCATCTCCACCGCAACCACCGCGAGGGCTTCTTCACCACCACCGTGAGGTACACTATTAACCCTAACTCTGTATTTCCATTCATTCTTTGCAATAACTTGACGTACATCTCTCTTTCCCCTTCCCGCGCACTAACTCTCCTTATCCCTCTGCTCTCAGTAACCACATCGAACGTTGGCCACCACTCGAGCTCCCCTCCCCACCACCACGCGAGCACCTATTTCTGGTGAGTATTTAGGGCACATTTTTGTATTTTTGGTTTTGAGTGTATGTTGAAACTGTAGTCTCAGTAGTTGAAACTTGAAACCGTGAGTTTGAGTTGTTTGGAATGTACGTCTCTGTTTTTGGTTTTGAGTGCATGTTGCTCATTGGTTGATCTGTCACGGTAGTGATGCTAATCACGACTAGGCCGTGATCGGTTCTCACTGTGATGGCATGGTTCATTCGGTTGAGCGCGTTACGGCCGTGATGAACATCACTGCCAGGCCGTGACCAGTGCTTGACAATTAATCTTTAAAAACTATAGTTTTCAATCTCCCGTATTGTCCTTATATTGGATATATATATGTTTTGTATATCTACAGGACCTATCTAGTTATGGATCGTAGTTGGATGGTTTGTAAGCGTACTAGTGCTGAGTATTTGAAGGGGGTGGGAGAATTTATAGAATTTGCTCAAAGGAATGTTCCTAATAGTAATGGAATGTTCTGTTGTCCTTGTGTCAAGTGTTTGAATACGAGGAAATGTACGGTGAAGGATATACGTACTCATTTGATTTGTGAAGGGATTTGCTTGAGTTATACAAGATGGATATGGCATGGTGATATGTTGTTGAGTAGTAATACGGCGAGTGTCTCCCAAAGTGAGGACGTTGACGTAGATATGGAGGATGATCGAGTAGAGGACATGATCCGTGATATTGGACAAGAATCTTTTCATCGAGTGCATGTGTACGATAGGTTGTGCGGTGATGCGGATAAGCCTTTATATCCAGGGTGTACTACTCATACACGGTTGTCGGCGGTGCTAAAATTGGTTTGTGTGAAGGCGAGAAATGGTTGGAGCGATAAAAGCTTCACGGAATTGCTTGAAGTGTTGAAAAACTTGTTTTGGAGGACAACACATTGCCTGACCGTAACTATGAGGCCAAGAAGGTATTGTGTCCTATGGGTATGGAGCATAAGAAGATACACGCATGCCCCAATGATTGTATATTGTACACCGGTGTTCATGAAGACAAAACACGATTGCCCCAAATGTGGGTTATCCACGATACAAAGTGAAGGGTGGTGATGATGATGATGATGTTGATGATGTGAGAAAAAAGGGTCCTCCTGTGAAGGTGTTGTGGTATCTTCCAATAATTCCAAGGTTCAAGCGATTGTTTGCCAATGCAAAGATGCGAAGAATCTTAGATGGCATAATGATGAGAGGAAACGTGATGGAAAGGTTCGCCATCCTGCTTGATTCTATTCAATGGAAGAATATCGATACTATGTTTCCGGATTTGCCGATGAGCCAAGAAACCTAAGGCTTGGACTTGCTACGGATGGAATGAATCCTTATGGTAACATGAGTAGTATTCATAGTTCATGGCCTGTTCTGTTGGTGATTTACAACATGCCCCCTTGGTTGTGCATGAAGCGCAAATACATGATGTTGTCTATGATGATTTGGGCCCAAAGCAAGCTGGGAAATGACTTAGATGTTTATCTAGGTCCCTTGATTGAAGACTTGAAAACGTTGTGGGTGGAAGGTGTTGATGTAGTTGATGGGTATTCTCATGAGACTTTCAAGCTTCGTGACATGTTATTTTGCACCATCAACGACTTTCCAGCATACGGTAACTTGTAAGATGCAGTGTCAAGGGGCATAAAGCATGCCCTATATGTGAAGAAGGCACATGCTACACTCGGTTNCATCATGGAAAGAAGACGGTTTACCTTGGGCATCGGAGATTTCTTAGACGTGATCACCCATATCGTAAGATGAAAAAACCTTTTAATGGATGCCAAGAGACAGAAGAAGCGCCGGCGGCCTTAATTGGCGAGCAGGATTATCATAGGGTAAAGGACATCGATGTTATATTCGGCAAGTCCAAAAAGAAAGGTAAAGCTGTTGAGAAAAACATATGGAAGAAGAGGTCGATATTCTTTGATCTTCCATACTAGCGCAAGCTTGATGTCAGACACTGCATTGATGTGATGCATGTGGAGAAAAATGTGCGTGATAGTGTGATCGGGACGCTTCTCAACATTTAGGGCAAGACAAAGGATGGTGTGAATGCTCGTCTCGACCTCGTTGCTATGGGTATACGAGAGTAGTTAGCTCCAGTTGTTGAGGATGGTAAGCGGACTTATTTGCCACCAGCATGTCATACTTTGTCAAAAAAAGAGAGACAAAGTTTCTGTGGGTGTCTTCAGGGCATCAAAGTTCCACATGGTTACTCTTCAAATATGAAGAGACTTGTCTCTAGTGATCTTAAATTGGTTGGCTTGAAGTCTCATGATTGTCACGTCTTGATGCAACAACTTCTGCCCGTTGCTATTCGTAGTATTGCTACAAAAAATGTGAGACATGCCATTACTCGGTTGTGATCATTCTTCAATTCTATATGTAGCAAAGTCGTTGACCCCCGTATGTTGGATGACTTGGAAGTTGAGGCTGCTACAATCTTGTGCCAATTGGAGATGTATTTTCCTCCTTCCTTTTTCGACATAATGGTTCACTTAATTGTTCATTTGGTGAGGGAGATTAGATTATGTGGGCTGGTTTTTCTGAGATGGATGTACCCAGTTGAGCGCTACATGAAGATCTTGAAAGGGTGCGTGAAGAATCCTCATCGTCCAGGAAGCATCTATTGTTCAAAGGTATGTTGCAGAAGAAGCTATTGAGTTTTGTTCGGACTACCTTCATAACACGGATCCTATAGGGGTTCCTAAGCCTCGGCATGATGAGATCAGATGTCAAGGTAAGGGTACACATGGCTTAAGAATTAATAGGAATGATCGGGAGGAAGTGCTTCAAGCACATTTGTATGTATTGAACAACATCGAATGTGTTCAGCCTTTCTTATTTGAACATAAAAGAAAAGTCAATCAAGAAAACCCTCGAATAAGCGAAAGGTGGTTGTTGAACAAGCATAACAAGACTTTCTTACCATGGTTCAAGGAAGAAATGCTTAAGGATGGTAGTATCGCTTAAGATGACGTAAAATGGCTAGCACGTGGGCCTAACTTCAACGTCATATGTTGGAGCGGATACGACATAAATAACTTTTCCTTTTATACAAAGGAACAAGATAACAAGAGTACCATGCAAAATAGTGGGGTTATGATCGTGGCCAAAGCAATGCACTTCTCTAGTGCAAAGGACACAAAACCCGTTACAGCACCGACACCTTACTTTGGATATATTGAAGATATTTGGGTGCTCGATTACACTAAGCTTACGGTGCCGGTATTTAAATGTAAGTGGGTTGATAGTAACGGTGGTGTACAAACCGACGAATTGGGGTTCACATTGGTAGACCTCAACAAGTTAGGTCATATAAATGAGCCTTTCATAATGGCTTCCCAAGCAAAACAAGTGTTCTACATCACTGATCCTTCTAACAAAAGGTTGTCCGTGGTTCTCCAAGGAAAAAGCATGTATAATGGTAGTGATGAAAATGAAGATTCAAATCTTGATATTCCTGAGACTCCTTCTTTTTCAATAAACATGCCTACTATAATCGAGGAGACACAGGTGGACGATGTACATGCCACTCGTGATGATCATCACGAAGGGATATTGATATAGGTAGTTTAAACTTAGTATACATTTATAACCTATGTTAATAAATATATATTGTTTTGAACAGGCATCCATATGGATCATTGTTCCATTTTTCCTTTGCAATTCAGTAATGTGTGTGATATTACGTATTCTTGGGATATTTCTTGAATGCGAGGGATGGCTTAGGGAAGTGATATTTTAAAACTGAATTTAAAAAAAAATACTATTAGCGTCGGTTGTATCATACAACCGACGTTAAAAGTATTTTATAAAAATATACGATACACTTTTAACGTCGGTTGTAATAAACAATCGGCGTTAAAATTAAGACCTTTAGCGTTAGTTCTTGATAACAATTGGCGTTAGTTTTAACAAAATTTACGTCGGTTTTGTTAAAGAATGCGGCGTTAATTTTGACAAAATTAACGTCGAGTTGTGTTAAATAACCGAAGCGTTAATAGTGTTATATTTAACGTCGATTCTCAAGCGGCGTTAAAAGTTAAACTTTTAGCGTCATTTGTATTTACGTCGATCGATTCGACGTAAAAAATCAATTTTAACTAACGTAAAAAGCACTTATTGCACCGGTGAGGCATGGCAATATTAACCTTATTTACTGCTTCAGTGCTTCTTTTCCCAAGTCAATTAACATTTTAATGTCATTTTCAAGGTATCCTATATATCGAATACCCACATGTCCAACATTAAAAGATTCAAATGCCTGCTTTCTTACATACCATACACTCAATACACCCTAAACAGGAACGCATTGAGTTTTCTGCACAGATGTTTGCTTCATTAGTCTTAAGTACTTAATATTTTAGAATTTGGTGTATTGTTTCTGCATTTTTTGCAACTCTGAAGCAAACATCCTTTATTTTTGTAAGACTCTAACTAAGACTATTAGTATAAGATATAATTAGACAGGATACTCTAATTACTCTATTTTTCTGAAGCAAACATGTTTTTCATGCTAGCTGGTGTGTTAAAGCAATCAGCCAACATATCTACCGAATACATTAGCAACAACAATGTACTTCCCGACAGAGATGTCGAAAATCATGTGTATATATATATATATATATATATATATATATATATATATATATATATATATATATATATAATGTAAACTGATTTAATTCATCACGATACTAAATTAACAAAAGGCAGCAGGTGGGGATCTATTTCCCTTGACAAATATAGAACCCAAACCACCAAAAAGGAGATACAGACACTAAACCAACACCTAAACAACCAATAACCTATAGATGGCAAAGGACTTCCAACTAAGGCAGCAATAAATTCCTCTACACAATAATAAACTTTAAATTATTATATATTAAAAAGTAGTACACAAAACACTAAAAATATCACTGAATGTTTTTGTCAAAAAAAAAATCAGTGAATGCCAATATCAGAATGTCACCTGTGATTCATTAGTAAAAAAGTCTCCTTCATGCTTCAATTGAGAATTTTCAGCTACACCTTTATCATATTCAGTTGAAGAAAGAAAAGGAAATGGAGGAGTGAAAATGGCCTAAATTATGTAGTATACAAAAAAAAAAACATGTTATTACATATCCTGAAATTAGATAAGAATTAAGACAACAAAATAAATGGCTGCATATATTTACCTAAAGTTTCCATCAAAATTGGAGAGCACAGTGGACTTGCCTTCTACTTTAAACAATATCTTCTTACCAAAAAACCCATTAAACAAATCCAAATATTCAAAATGATCGGCACCCTATCAGTTGCAAAGTTAAATGCAATAAGCAAAAAATTATAAACAATGAACAACAACCATAACAGATTTTATAAAGATTAATCAATAAACATTATAACCTTGTCAAAATCATTGATCAATGCTGTACAACCCTTTTGCAGCAAGAATAACAAACTATTGATCACGATCATATATGACAACTCATTTGCATTGACAAACTATTGATCAATGGTGCACAACTTTTTTGCAACATTATAACCTTGTCAAATTCATTGATCACCATCATATATGACAAACACAACAACATCAATGCTATAAAAAACCTTTACCTGGATTTTATATCTAACAAAAATGTATTAAGCTCAAATAGTAAAAACTAAACCAACAAAAGTGCAGAACTTGATTACAATAAAGCTCACATTGGTACCATATTCAGCACAGAACAATCACAAAAATAACATAACTATAACAGTTCCTGGAATTTGATTGCACGCGGCACCTATTGCATGCAACATAAAACCAGCCTCCATCGTGGAGGATACCAACTATTGTGGCAGGAACAATAGAAAATCCATCCTATAATTCAAATAGATTGTAGAATACATGAAATGAATCGCCCAATAATTGAAAAAAAATGTTCAATATAACAACTTCTAAATGACAAACAAACTTCAATAGAACAATTTCAAAATGACAACTATATTTGAAGAATTCGATTGGGGATCGGAAAAAAAAATACTCGCTCAACATTCATGAGTTGGTCGATAAACTTCCTTCGACTTAAGCCATGAAATCCTCTTCAACAGTAGAAGTTGAACTCCCTGCCTCAGGAAAGACGGACAGGATATTGCTCCACCAACGGAAGGTCGATGTCTAGAACATAAAATGAAGAACTCTTATAAATCTGTGAAATTATGCCAAAATTTAGACTTTTAAACCTTTTTTCTTATATTCCTTATCATTGAATAAGATCAATGACGTACACACTATTGTAATAGTACAATAAAAGATATTTGAAGGCACTAATAAAAGAACACTAAAATTGGATCTCTTGAATCCTTTTTTCCATTCCTCTTCACAGCTTAGTTTCTATTGATTTTGGCTTTCTTCAAGTTCCAAGCATTCAATCTTGTAATCTTGACATTAGCAGTTCCATTATTGAAAGCGTGTAGTTGGCCTTATCATTGATTGTCAATGTGGGATAAACTCTAGATGTGATGCAAGCCCTTCCTTCTGTCCCAAAACTCTCCACTACCGAGTGATCAATCTGTGAATGGGAGAAAATCATGCATTATTAATTAGAGAAAAATCACTACTTATGATGTTCCAATGTTTAGTCACTACTTGACACTCTAACTATATATTTAACATTTTTCACTCATGCTCTTTAGTTACATATTAATGCCACTTTTAGTGGGCCACTACAATCCGAAGATATTGACTTTTCATTTTTTTAATAAAGTTGGTGTTCTTATGGTTTCATAAATTGCAACTTACCAAACTTCTTAGTGACATCTTCTCATGAAGAGGGTCCACATCTACAAAGGTGCCATAAGGGGTCATATCATTGGACCTGTCAAAGTATTACATTTGCTTATTAGAGAAAGAGTTTGAACATCAAGCTGACAAAAAGTGATAAAGGACAAGAGCAAACCTGTTTTCTTCACTCTGCACGCCGGCATCAATGTTTAATCAAGGAAATCATAGTCGTTAAACATTCATTCTGGTAATCACTTCCAACGACAAAGTAAATCATAACAAAGAAGGTGAAGAAATAAAAGACATCGTCAAGGGTTTCCATCTATCAAGACCAGCATCAACAATCAGCGAATAGGGATCTACAACCTCGATCATGAATCTAATGAAAAGATAGCACAATAATTTTAAACAACGAGAAAAAGATGCCAACAAAAGAAAAGGTATATATAGTCAAGGACGAATACCGGATAAATGATATGAAATTAGAATTAAACACCACATTTTCTTCTATAAATACCACTTTGCCAAAAGCAGAAGAGATGGCACGACAATAGAAAAGAGTTTTTATTCTATAAATATCAAGATTAAAAAAGAAAAATTTTAGGGAGGAAGAGAGAGGACAGAGAGATTCAAAGAACGAGAGAAACAAAACGCAGCTACATGTAGAGTTTCCAGATCCAGATCATCCAACCAAGAATAGTGTCTATAATGAGATATGCTAACATATATATATAAATTATAACACGCAACTTTAATTTTAACAAATCTTTGATTAAGCACAACCAACAAATCCAGCAGATCCCTAACCTCCTTGTCGTCTTCGATAGATATGTTGAAGAGTGTAGTGTTTGGGAAGTAAGTAAGTGAGTGAGTCGGTGAGAGTGAAGGGTGGTGGTGGAGAAGAGAAGGATAAGGATGAAACGGGAGAGATATTTTGGGTTTTGGACAAGGGCTGTGATTCGCTTGCCTTCCTATATATTATCAGGGATTAACTATCTCCCACTCCATGCTTGCCTAAACTAATTAGAGATGGGTACCATACGTCCATACCGATTACAGTGTAAACTTGGCTTACAAATCATGCATACGTTTTAAGGAACTAGTGATGTGAGGGATGGTTGGAGACCAAAATCACGTGAAACCTATTGGGAAAAAAATAAAAATTGACCAATAGTCTTTTTTGTCCATATTATTGTTCCATTAAAAAATAAAGAGTTTAATTTTTATGTATTATCTATGTTAGTTGTGTTATCAGTATTGATTGGTATGGTTCATTTAGACGGGCATGTTCTTTGTTTTTTTATTAGATGTGTATCTGTGTTGCTTCTTGCTTCTTCATGGTTACATGATGTAGGTATGTTGCTTGTTCTCTGTCTTTTAGATGTGTATCTGTGTTGCTTCTTGCTTCATGGTTACATGATGTAGGTATGTTGTGTTATCGGGGACCATAAGGGTCATGATTAAAATGTTAAGGACCAAAATAGATTACTTAAAATTTGTTGAGGACCAAAATGGCTCATATTTGGGTTTTTTTAACAATGTCATGTTGGAAAATATTAACGGTACACCTAGATAAATAACGTCACATGTCATCCACTTAACGATGGTCAATGAGCATTGATGATGGAGGAACTAAAAGGGCTCGCGAGAATAAAATTTGAGGGGACTAAGCGGTGAGTTTTTTTTTTTTGGGGGGCTAAAATGCGATCCGAAAAAATTTGTTGACCAAATAGGATATTCACTTTAAATTTTAACACAAAGTTTATGTTTAGTGAATATTTGAATTTGTAAAAAGGTTTGTTAGTAATATTCTGAAAAATGTAAAATTTTATGTGAAGTTGAATCGTAGATACATTTTCTTGTTTTCTTAATAAGAGTGTATAGAGATTATTCTCAATAGGGGTGTCCATAGGTCGGTTTGGGTTGGATTTAGCGAGTGTTAGGACCCGACCCAATCAAATGTGAGTGGGTTGGGTTTGCAAAATTCATGAAACCCAACCAACCACTCATGGGTTGGGTTGGGTTGGGTTGGGTGGGTCATTGGGTTTGACAAGAAACACATATTTTCACATTTGGGGTGGTGTTGGGGGTGTCGCCGGTGCAGAAGGCACGAACAAGGAGCGGCTCTAGCAGACTTCTAGGCGGAGGGACACATGAATGAGCCGATTACACACCCGAATGAGAGGATCCACGAGGCTGTGTAGGTATGGGACTATACAATTGAGGATGACTTATATGAATTGATTAGTACTACCTATACTAAAAAGATGCTTCTTCTTTTAGGAGCCCATCACTTAAGAACTCCACAGTTAAGCGTGCTTGACTTGGAGCAATTTTGGGATGGGTGACCTACCGTGTTGGTTTGTGGGGACATTCGTCAATCCAGCAGTGTTGGTTCGGGTTTGCGTGTTTGTTGAGACAAAAAATGACGAAAAATCACAAATAAACATGTTTAAAACTTTAAATTACATCAACAAATTATGATAATATGATCTAAAAGTCCAAACCAACAGTTATCCATGACTAAAAAGAAGATCACGTTATGATAAAGTAATTGAAGCCGAAAGTCTAAAGTCTACACCATCAACTAAAAGTCTAAAAGCCTAAAATCATCCACAACCATCAATTAAAAGTCTAAAGTATTATAATGAGAAAGTAAATGTCATCAACACCAAAACTACTCTTTGGGTTGGGTTTAGTGGGTTTTCAATTTTGAAACCCATTATCCAACCCATACTTTATGGATCCTCTTTGTTTTTACCCGACCCGACCTAACCCAATCACCCAAATCAACCCACAAAATCAGGGTTGGGTTGGGTTGGTGGTACATGGGTTAACCCAGACCCATGGACACCCCTAATTCTCAATATTAAATTTTTGTGTCTGTGATAGCATCATTGTTTTACAAAATTGCACCATATTAACAAATTATATGATTATAATAGAAACATTTGTTAACATATGATTATTTTAAATTTAATCAATGAGATCAAATTTAAGAATATATATAATTACATTTGTTAGCCCCATAATTGTCTGACTTGATGGACAAAGAAAGAGGAGGAGGTGAATAATCAACAAGTTGTTCAAGCCATGAACCATCAAATGTTCCTCACATTCCGGTTTATTTTCGACAAGATATTGTGGTAAGGGCATGTATTATTGATTTAGACACATTTGGGAGATTCTGTGATGCAAAGGTTGGGTTGTTCCCAATTGATGTATTTTCTGGAGGTCTACACACCGGCTGTTTGACAAAAAACCAGAGTAACCAGTTATGATATAATTTTTAATTTTTATATCCACCCTTAACATGTTTAGAAGGTTCCAAGTGCACGGTCGCAAGCACACCATGATTACAACACAATGACAAGCCACAATGACATACGATTCTTCATTATGGTTCTTTGTAGTTTATGCTTTGTAGTTTGTCTATATTAATAAGGGTGGATTCTACGTGCACCAAACATGAGTAGGATGTAACTTACACCCCACATTTTGCAAAGCGGATTCGCTCTGCCGGCCTTCCCGTCCGGCGCCCTGCAGGCAAGATCCAATGGCTGGTGTGGTGTGTGGGGCTCGGATCCAGTTGGTGTAGTGTGTGGGGCTCGGATCGGGGTGGTGCGAGAGGGGGCGGCAAGAGCGTCCTGCCGCTGGAGCCAACCCGAGACCCGTGATACTAAATTTTTAGGTCATTCTTAATAATTAAAAATAAATTCCTAAATTTAATTTCATTTGCAAGTTACTCCATTTAATTTTTATATTTAAATATGTTAACTTTTCATTTATTATTGCATAAAATTACTTTTTTAAGTTTACACTCCTTACACATTTTTTTCTCATTTTCGTCCAACCCTTACTTATACCTTAGTGTATTACGATTAAAAAGATATAAAACTTTAAAAAATTTAGGCAATAGTTAAAAAAATAAAATTTAAATTATAATTAAAAATTTAGTGCAGGAATAAATTATAATACTAGTAAATTGTAAAAATAAAGTAATATAATGAATAGGTGAAGCAATAATGTTGACGGAGCACTCTCGGATTCAAGGCACTACTTAATTGTGGTCGTTTCTTCAAGGTTTTTAAAGCTTCTATTTGATTGGTTTTGCGATTTTCATCTCTATATCTTTCCTCTCTTTGACCAGAAAGCCATGTTTTTAATGATGGAATTGCAAGTAAGCAGAATCACAAACTGTTTAGGAAGAAGAATTTGAGACCGGCATTCCTGGATTCGAAGAAATAGGCCTCGATATCTCTCTCATTTTTAGAAGATTAAAATTTTCAACTAGAGAATATAAGATTGTTGGTTTATTACCATGTTTATCCATTTTTAATATCTCAATTGAAAGAGCAATATCCATTGTATCCTTACTTTTCAGTTACTTTGTCCTTTGACCATCCCCAGTTTTCAACAATGTTTTTTAGTTACAAACTTGGATATCACACTTTGATTACTGCGAGATCACACTTATGCGGTGTTGAACGTTCATCTCTGTTGATTGACATTTCATTCTCTACGTTACAACTGTTCTCTCCTTAGTCAGCCCTCATACCTTCACTTAACTAAATGAGTACTGCAGACTTCAAACTTCATTACTTGCTCATGTGAATGAATAACAACGGTTCAATCCTCACTAACCCCATTATTTGTTCCTCATTTTTCGCCACGATTGTTATGGAGGTTACATAGATGATGAGGACAGCAAGTGGTTCCTTTGCACTAGCATGTATTTCCTCTTTTTCCCTACCTTTATATTTCATCTTTATCACCTTTCTAATCATGTAAGTGTTTCTTATTCAATTATTTGTTCTACCATCCATGCCAATTAGGAACAATGCCATAAGCTAGAAAATTTGTTGACTATTATCTAGCTAATTGCAAACTTGATTATCGGCATTATATATTATGCATCAATTTTGTTCATCCACGCAATATCTCAATGGTAAGAAACACCGGGACAATAGCCAAACTTCAATTCAAGTTTGAGAACATGAATAGAAAGTCATGGAGAATAAGTAGCTGAAAAGGTTGTCTGTTCAAATTGTACCTTGAGTTACGTTAATGAACTTTTAAATTTACGATTATAAACCTCTTTGGTCCCTCAATGTCCAAATCTTGATATAAAATCACAAATACTGCATTGGAATATTTTTAGATATTTTGTTATAGGAAAATATTGCAAGTTTAAGATATTTGTTGCTATGGATTTTTGGAAATTTTTAAATATAAATCTATTACACTAGCAAACTAATGGGTGGGCATGACGTGAGGATAGTAGTCCAAATATAATCTTCATGTCCATCCGCTTTGTTTGATAAAAATAACTTCAGCAATTTTAGATAAGTGGTCTTTTTTTTTGTAGACTGGATACGTATCTTTTAACTAAATGCTTGAGTTGAATAATTTATTTATATAAATGAAATTCACTTTGGATAATTTTCCACTAACAGGTTCTGTTTTACTAGAAATGCCATTTATATATATAAAAAAAGGTTTTTGATTTACGATATTTTTACTTCCTTTACTCTCGATAGAAAACTTTTCAAATTTCAAATTTCTTCAAGAAGAAAACGGTTCCTTTTATTCCTTTCTAATCATTGTTGCTTCAAATGGAATAGCAGCTCTGCTAATACACAGCGGTAGGACGGCACATTCTAGATTTGCCATTCAATAAATATCGACGAAGACTGTACTTAAAACATTAAGCAAGGCAGTCCTTTAGATGAATTGATTTTCAAATCCAAAGCTCATAATTTGGGATGAAGCACCCAATGACTCATAACACCGCTTTGAAGCTATTGATAGAACCTTAAGGGATATCCTTTGATTCAATAATATAGACAGTTTGAATCTTCCCTTCGGAGGAAAAGTTATCGTATTGGATGGTGATTTTAGACAAATCTTTACTTGTTATACAAAAGGGAACAAGGCAACAAGTTGTTATTGCCGGCATAAATTCATCATACTTGTGGGAATTTTATCAAGTCCTACAATTAACAAGAAACATGAGGCTGCAAAGTGGGGCTTCGATATACGTGTCGACCAAATTGTTGAATTCTCAAACTAGACACTAGGAATTGGAGATTTCAGTATTGGAGAAACCCATGATGGAGAGGTTCAAATTCAAATCTTGTTGATATGCTAATAAGGAGCTCGGGTGATCCTATTACATCTATTATTGATAACACTTATCCATCCTTACTTGACAACATGAAAGATGCATCATTTTTTAAAGAAAGAGTTATTTTAGCACCTACCAATGATATTGTGGACACCTTAAATGATTACATGTTGTTATTTATCCCTGGCAAAACAAAAACATAACAGAGTTTTGATAGCCCATGTTCCCTAAATGAAAATATGGATAGGCCAATGATGTTCATACCCCAGAATTTCTCAATACAATAACATCTTCTAGACTTCCAAAACATGAATTAAAACTCAAGTTGGGTGTTCTAATAATGTTATTGAGGAATGTAGATCAATCATCTGGATTATGCAATGGAACTTGGCTTATAATTACCCAAATGGGCACTTATATATTAGTGGTAAAAGTCATTTAAGGAAGAAAATTGGCCTCATGGTGTATACTCCTAGATTGTCATTGACCCCATCAGATAGAAGAATTCCTTTTAAGTTTTAAGTGAAATCAATTCCCTATTGGTCTCTTTTGCGATGACTATCGACAAAAGTCAAGGCGGTCTCTTCGCCATGTGAGTATCTATCTTAGTGCTTTGTGTTTCCACATGGACAGTTATATGTATCCATTTCAAGGGAAACATCACGTCATCGATTAAAGCTATTAATATGTGAAGAGGAAGATCAAGTATCCAACATTAATCTAATGTCGTTTACAAAGAGGTCTTCAGAATCTAAAATAAGTAACCTATACTTAGTCTATTGTGTTTACGACTTCATTTCCTTGGTTTTGATAAAGTTTTGATAACATACAAATGAGTCCATTAGAGGAAAAAAAAAAAACGTGTGTAGACTTATATTTACATTGATATTTATGTTTTGCGAGGTTCATACCATACATTTCTCAAAATAAAAACAAAAAACCTCATCATTGGGGTATGCTACATAATTATGTTAATAGGATAATAGACTCAAAAAGTGTATGCAACAAAATTAACAGAGTCTATGCTTGACATAGACTAATTTACTCTATGTATATATTTTTTTCTCTGCGGTGACATATGGTTCATGGGTGAAGTTTTAACGTTTGAAAGGCGAATAGGTAAATATATTATCATTTTAACAATTTATATCATACAATGAAAAAAATTTCCTTTCAAACCTCATTTTCTAATCTAAATCAAGGTAGTCATTATTTCCATAATTGGTATGGTGCAAGTGCTTACAAATTTAAATAAAAGTTTTCGTTCCACGAATTCAATACCACCTAAAATATAAAAATCTCTTGTCCAGCCAACTTACTCAACATATAAACATATTTAAAAGTAAGAAACACATAACACAAATTCAATCATTTTTCAATTCCTAATATAAATCATGGACGTTGTTATTTCCATAATTGGTATGGTGCAAAGCTGCTTAAAAAAATTAAAAACCGATCATCAAATTTGATCCCACCTATAATATAAGGATCTCTACTATCTACCGAGTTACTCAACTTAAAAACAAATTAAAAAGAGCAACAAAACATAAAAATAAATCAATAAATTTTTATTCAAATAACTATAAAAATATTAATTTTAATTTGAAGATCAATATCAAAAGATAACTAGACAATTGAGTTAGTGTAAGGTCGTATAATATCCCCGTGCAATGCACGGGTACAAGATCTAGTTTAAGTATTAACCATAACTATTACAAATATTTGTGGATAAAGTTGTCATCTTATTTGTTACCATGTTCAATTGTGTAAGAATGCAATCTTGGAACGATGGGTAATCGAGCAAATTAAAAGTGTGACCGATGGAGAATTGTTGGATGCAAGTGTCATTGTTTGTGTGAATTATAAGATTGTGTTAAATGTGTAAAATTTGTTGGTTTTGTGTGTTGTGGTTTAATATTGAATACTTTTTTGGATTTGTGTGGTGTGTTGTAGACATGAAGTTCAACATTTATTTGATTAGTTAACTATTTCTCTATACAAGGGGTGTTTATATCAATACAAATGCTGTGGTGTCCATTGCGGACAGCGGTTGGATTCCTCAAATTCCAACTCTTTAACAGCTGCATTTAACGATGATATTAATCCATGTCCACGAGGCATGAAATTGTCTAGCATATCTTGGTTCACTGTTCTTTTATTTTAGTTTCTTATGGTATTGTGAGGTTAGAGGTAATATATCATTCATGAATCTTTTGACAACGTCAGAAATAGACTTCATGGGATCATCGTGGTTGAGTATAAATTTGTGACAGTGTGATATTCAAGGGAACCTTTCCATATCCATTTTGTGGAATTTTTGTGTTGACTAGTAACATATGTTTATTTTGAGTTGTCACATAAACTTATGGAATGGAAGATTAGGAAGACAATATTTTTCATGATGGTGTCTTATTTAATAGTCTTGTGTTCTACTCATTGACAACATGGTACATTGTTTTGTGTCCAGCACATCACTAATGAACATTTGTTGATGGTGCGGGTTGGTCAGTGCAAATCACTTTTGTCACTTTTTGTATGACATGATTGCCCACAAAACAGACATTATCTTGTATATAGATCTATAGGGTTATTTTTGGTGTGAATAAGATCCTATTATGTGTACATAGATACAAAAGACTTGATCTATTATGTAAATGATTTTGTATAAAGACTTGTTATATTATGTAAATGATGTACAACCCTATGTAAATGATCTGTAAAAGATATACGGATCACCTTTGTCACACTTATAGGAACATTGTTGCTTTGTTAAGAAGGAACTTTAAGGTTAATCCTTTGAAATGGTTGGTTAATTCGGTGTATTCTTTTTGGTTAATGGATAATTTTGATGCTTCAACCATTTTTTACATACCTTAAAAATGTGGTTAATCCTTTGAAAATGGTTGGTTAATTGAGTGTATTCTTTGGTTAATGGATAACTCCCCTAATGCTTCAATCATTTTTATATACCCAAAAACGTGGTTAATCATTTTAAAATGGTTGGTTAATTTGGTGTATTATTTGGTTAATGGGTAACTCAGATGCTTCATTTTTTTATTTACCTTAAAAGTGGTTAATCCTTTGAATATGGTTGGTTAATTCGGTGTATTCTTTGGTTAATGGGTAACTCGATGCTTCAACCATTTTTTTACATACCTTAAAAATGTGGTTGGTCCTTTGAAAGCGGTTGGTTAATTGGATTGTATTCTTTGGTTAATAGATAGCTCACGATGCTTCAACCATTTTTTACATACCTTAAAACGTGGTTAATCCTTTGAAAATGGTTGGTTAATTAGTGTATTCTTTGTTTAATGGGTAACTTTGATGCTTCAACCATTTTTACATACCCTAAAAATACGGTTAATCCTTTGAAAATGGTTGGTTTATTGGTGTATTCTTTGGTTAATGGATAACTCGATCTTTAGCATTCTTTAATACCTTAAAACATGGTTAATACTTGGGAAATGGTTGGTTAATTCAATGTATTCTTTGGTTAATGGGTAACTCCGATGCTTCATTCATTTTTACATACCTTAAAATGTGGTTAATCCTTTGAAAATGGTTGGTTAATTTGAGTGTATTCTTTGGTTAATGGGTAACTCGATGCTTCAACTTATTACTACAATAAGAAAAGTTTATTCCTTTTTGAAAAATGGTTGGTTAATTCTTTGCAAATGGTTGGTTAATTGAGTGTATTGTGGTTGAGTACTATGTTGCTACTTAAATTATTTCTGGTAGCCATAAATATTTTGCTAATAATGATAAGATCCTGTTAACAAGCAAGGTAGAACAAATAAACCATAAAAGTTTCACATGACTTAATTCCACATGATTTTGTGGTGATATCCATATGCACATTCGACCATGATTAATGCTTGCCTGACCAAAAAAAATGCCCGACCGTATTTCATATACAAATCCAATTCACAAACTATGGAGCTTTGTCCTTTTCTTTTTTTCTACAAATGTCTTCACATTATGGACTTTGAGTTGACACACTTTAGTCGAATCCTTGGGTTGTCTTTAATTCTTGTAACGATGTTGGATGTAGGCTTTGTTGAACCATTCCGCATTATGTTCATATGCGAAACATTGGTCCATATGTTAGATGTTAATTAGTTTATCTCTTTATACAAGTGAATTTTTTAATTGTGGATACACAAATCATCCTAACCAACACCATCTTCAATGTTGACTTCATCCAGTCCTCCATCCATGCATGAAGAGTACTTGCGGACATTCACCTACATGGAGAAGTTCATGAATGTGCTTTCATCATAGCAATCTAAAAATAACACTTCGAATAAGAAAAAAATAAACTAATGTGTTTGCTAACAACTCACCTCTTTCAACATTCAACGACCCTCACATACTATCTCGGACATCAATATCGATTGTCGGGGGAGATGGGAAACACGGCCCGGGATCATAGTCCCGCCCCTTGATGGAGACCCTCCCTCATACTCATTCTACAGCCCCGATTAATTATTGGCGTTGATGACGCCAGATCTTTTAAGCTTCCTCCGTATACCTCAAGAATTGAGAATCCCTCTTATACTTCTTATTACTACTCAGGGCGTTAGTTAAGTGTCGGAATATCTATAACACGAGTGGAACATAAGATCACATTGTATATAACTTTTTCAACTTCTTATTCACACAAATAACTTTGATACCTACCCGTTGTTTTCAAATGCTTCTACAATTTTCTTCCTTCCCGAACGTAGAACTTTCCGATTAAAGAAGCGTGGGAAAGGGAACGTAGGGGGATGGGGGTGTTCCCCACCTAGAGGTGGATCAGGCCGAATCCGCAACAAATATTAATACACTTAATACTGCAAAGTTATGTTAAGAGAATAAAACATGGTGATATAACACATGAGCATAAAATTACTGTAAGACAGTTGCACATCCACGTATATGTGTTTGGCTTTGATTTTTTTCCCATCTCCACGACACGAAAAGCTTTGCTTAAACTCTCTGTAAGAAATTAACAACACTAAACTGATTATACTTTTTTAGGGACCTACATAATAATAGTAGTTTAATAAAACCTGTATATATTAGTCTCCTGAACTAGGAATGTAGAAGACTCTCAAGTGCGAGGAATATATACAATCTACAAAAATTAGGAACATAGATCACGATAAAAAGAAGGCATATCGAGTGATTCTATCAACGATTACCTCACCCCATCAGAACAAAGACAAAGTATTACATTCCTCATTCCATCCACGGCACCTAGGGCTTCCCCTACTATGGGAAGTCTCCAACATTAAAGCATACATCAGTCTCGGGAAAAAGAACCACCTCACGCCTTATTTTAAAACCCCATAATTTTCGTCCCATCTACTAACTAGTTCCCGCATTAGTAAACCAGATATTTTTCAAATTATCTGACATATTTATAAATATAGGAATGGGAAGTGTTCTTAATTTAGTCTTGTTGTACAAGTGTCAAAGCCTCAATTAATTTGAAGCAAGCTTCTTGGTGCACATCCACGTCTCAACCTTAAAGTTTTATCGTTTCTTCTTTATCAAGATTGTCAATACCAGCAAAATCATTGCATGTTATCAATATTAATACCACACCCACTACTCTCATTAAAAATGGTCCACCCCAGAATGTCCAACGTCACAATGTCCACAATACTCAAGGCTGGAAATTTTTAGTCAATCACATACAAGCTATATAGAAAGCAGAATATGTACTCCAGAATGAAAGACTTTACAAAATATAGTTAAGCTATTAAATTCTTTTACTTATTTGGTCATACTAGAACTTTTATTTTACCATGAAGTCCGAATCAACAAATTTCTTTACATGCAGTAAATGTAAACCCAACTCAAACCCTTTGTAGTCAAAGATTAGTCGAGACCAAGCGATTCATAGTGAAAAGGTGCCATACTTTAGCACAAAGATTAGTATGAGACCAAAGAAATCATATTGAAAAATTGCCATTTTTATTTTATTTTTAAAAATCACCCCTAGACATAGGCCAAAGAATTAAATGTTACAATGCAAATAAATCAAATAAATAGAGTAAGATAATTATATCTGGTTAAAAGATAACATGTTAAAACTAAAATTTGATGAAATGGACACATAAATATTAAATTAGCATAACTATTAATTTTGAAGCTTATTCAATAATATTATCATCTTCATTTGTATTTAGCCTTAGTGTTCATTCCAATAATCCAATAATTCATTTGATCCCTTCAGATCTGTTTTATTAGACATACCAGAGATACACACACGTTAGGCATACAACATATTGAACATCTGAGAAATAGGATCATAGATGATCTACTGGATGTGATGTTATAAAACTTTATATTTCACTCATTAACTTGCATTCATATGCTATCTATTCAATTTTCTATATCTCAAGTTACAAATAGCAAGCATTAGTGTAATAAAATGACTTAAGCGAGGAGAGCGATGAAGTTCTTTATATCGATCCGTGCTTCTAGTCAGCAACCATGATTTCCTGAAAGTATTTTGTCAAAAAACCTAATATAGGCAGCAACCATTGAGGATCCCATATATGTGATAATGCTCACACTTTTGTCTTCTTTCAACAATGTCAAACCATTTATTATTTCGCTCCAGCTCATGACACACGCGGGGAGGAAGAAGTTGGAGAATCGGAAAAATATCCTTGATTTTATCTCTTTGATTATTTGATTTTATCTTATATTATTTTATTTTTTATTTTTTTTTTATTTCCTTCCTTAATTATAGGAAGAGATTTGATTGATTGTTTTGCCTTTATTGCCAATCTACCATAAAGGGCACAAATACATGAATGAAATCCAATAATTATTCACTACCTTCTATATGGTATCGGTGGCTTTGAGTTGAGTTAACTTTTCTCAGTCATGAAAGCACGCCCCGAGCTCCTTCAGGCGTGCGCACGAACCTTTGTTGAAGGCAAACTGACCATAGTGACAGGCGCTCGGGCGAGTGCGGTGGTGGCCCCGACGGCGGCGGCGTAGGTGCATGGTGAGAATCCCGAGCGTTCCAAGCTAGTACCTCGTCGAAAGCGGTCTTCTTAGCTTCGATTGGCTCCTTGCAGAGCAAATAGATCAACTGTACAAACTTCTTGAGTCTCAAACTCCTTCCTGCTCCATAGCCCAGAAAGGTAACTTTGTTAAAACTGCCCTTCTTAGTGTCAACCATACTTGGATTGTTCATTCAGGTGCTACTGATCATATGACAGGAGAGTCCGGTTTCTTTTCTTCATATAGTCCTTGTGCAGGTAACCAGCAAATTAAAATTGCAGATGGCTCTCTATCAGCCATTGCAGGGAAAGGGTCCATTGTCCTGTCTCCAACAATAACTCTCCAAGATGTCCTTCATGTCCCAAATTTGTCATGCAATCTTTTATCGGTCAGTAAATTAGCCCAGGATAAAAACTGTCAAACTAATTCTTTCCTTCTCATTGTGTGTTTCAGGATTTGAACTCGGGGAGGATGATTGGCAGTGCTAAGGAGAATGGAGGACTCTATTACTTTGATGATGAGTTGGATCAAAACAGCAATCCCAACCAACAGGTTCTGCTTTGAATCTAGTTTTATTTCTGATAACAATAATGATATTATGTTATGGCATTTACGATTAGGTCACCCGAGTTTTTAGGTACCTAAAATATTTATTTCCAAAAGTTGTTTTGTAATAAAGACCCTTCGTTATTTCATTGTGAAACTTGCGAATTTAGCAAATACACCATCACAACATCCAATCAATATCAGTCTTATTATTTCTTAGTTTCTTTCTATTTCCTCCTTCCCTACCTATAACCTTCCAATTCAACATGGTATCTAGAGCCAGACAACGGTACCATCCTCCATGACCTGTCTTGTCAATATTCCGTTGCGGAGTTCCACACAAGTATGAAGGAACTTTAATCCCATCTTATCATTTTATCAGTCATACAATATCCTGTCAATTTTTCTTTCCTCCGTTGTGTTCTTCTTTTCCGGGGCATCCGGCAACCTTCCGACCGCTGTTTCCATCGCTGAACTCGCCGGCCTCCGCTCTTTTCGGATCTGCTCTCACCTCCCTTTATGGACCACTTTTCAGTAACCACCTCGATGTGATTGGCTCTCTTAGGTTATGTTCTTCTGTGTTCGAAAACTCAAACCTTTGGCTCAACTCTACTGTTTACTTCTACAATGTTTGTCATGCAATTCTTATCCACTAATGGATCATAACAGTGGCTTCTCTTCCCACCGACGATCATTCCAGTGGTGACTCCTTTCCCACAGATGAATCATATTAGTAGTAATTTCTATTTCCGTTGATTCACACTAGCCCAACTCATTGTCCCAGATGGTCTGGCTTAGCTGTTGTTCCTAGATGCACTGGTCCACCTTTCTCCCAGATGTACTAGCCTTGGCCCGGATGCACTAGCCTCGTCTCAGTCCCGGAAGTAGTTGTTTATATTAATTT
>JAUPTC010001247.1:0-26671 GCA_030762895.1 Sophora flavescens
TTTCTCAATGAGTTCACCTTTGAAGTCCCGTCGGGCATGCCAAATTTGTTTCACGTGTAAATTAGCTAATCGATCAAATGGAAATTCAGCGAGAGCACGTCTGGATTTAATAAGATGTCAATTTTGATTTGAATAAGAAGTAAAATCCAACTTCTAGCAAAGGTTTCTTAAACTCATAAAGAAAGTTTTGTAACAAAGACAGAACAGAAAAGTGCGGAAACTAAGAAAAGGACTTGTCGGCGGAAGTAGTGGCATAAAGAAGTAGAGGCACGTAAGTAAAGCAAGTGAAGAAAAGAGTTGAGTAAAGGCAGGAGTGTAGTAAGCAAACTTAAAAATTTGTTGTATTGGGTAGCAAGTATGTTTTACAATAAGTGCAAATGAGTATTTATAGGATAAGACTAATTATCTATAATCATTTTTTTCTTGCTAATAGAATAAATTTATGCGAAACATCGACTCATTGCTTACGTTTCTCCAGCAATAGCAGCCACAACGGCTACCCACCAGCGGCTACAAACTCCTATTTTCTGACGTGTTTGTGCCATCCGTTGTTAACAACTTTGTGGCTCACACTTATCGTTTCTCGGTCCTTTAACCTTCCGACAAGCCATGACCCTTTAAGCTTCAACTACTCTATCTTCGGCTGGCCAGCTCAGCCAGGCCCAACCCGTTCTTACCAGAATGTGCTTGTACTTCTCCCATCGGCTATTTTCCATCTTAGGCTAACAATTTCCTAGTTAGCGGGTGCTATAACTATTGGGCGAATTAATTTTAAAGGTGAGGATCGATAACATAAATAATACCATGATCAATATTATCTAATAATCTTAGAATGAATTAAAATGAAATTTATCTAAAATCTCGTCGTCATGAACTTGAAGTCTATGTTGTTACCATTAAATCATGTGCTATGAAAATAAAACCTTTATGAGATAAAATACATATTTCAATTCAAGATGCATTATTTCCATCTTACTTTGTTCTTCATCTTGTCAATAGTATTCCTGATATTAGAGCGATCAAAACATCATAACTGGGTTGTCTTTCAATTAGGATAGACTTGCAAAGTGTGTCTTATGTGGAGACATTCATTTCTTGCAGAGTAAAACAAGTCGAGACTATTTGAAATGGCAAAAATTGTAACAAAATAAACCATGTCAACCAAACCATAAATCAGTGAGATAACTATGTAGATAGTGAAAGTTTGAGGTAATGGCAAGTTGCATGGCATGTGTCTATGCTGTCTTTGCAAAATCGATGCATACATTCAATTATGTAATTCTTGTTTTGAATAATTCCTATCCCTTATATTGTAATCAATTATTTTCTTTACATAATATGATAACTAGAAATTAAATTTAAAATGATTATGAAGCTGCAACCAACATATCTTTAAAAAGAAATCCACCGATATCTAGACCATGAGCAGGACATGGCAACAAAATCCAAAAATTAAAATAAGGTAAATAAATATATGAGAGATTGGTTGCCAGCTTGACCTTTATACAGTGCCATATTATTTGTATGTGAGTTAAAACTAACAAGGTTAACGGTTGTGTGATAAAAATCTTAACGTATAGATTGTTGTGCCTCGACAATATCAACAAATGAATAGTTCATGTAGGATAAATATATTTAGAAATTGGTTGTCGACTCTTGATATACAAGTAGGGACAAATAGGGGACGGACCCCATTATTTTTAAAAATAAAACTAAAATAATAATTAATAATCTATAACTACTAATTATATGCCTGGTTTGGTATAAACTATAAACAGGCGTCATCTCTTGTGTGTGGTGGTAGCTTGTTATTCTCCACATTTCTAGTTTCATTTAGCTCCTACGGGGATCTTTTCAGCTATAAATATAGTCAAGACAACATTAGCAACAAGATGGAAGCTGAATACCAGGGATGGGCTGCTAGCTATTATACATTGAAAAGAATATTTCTGAAAAGTGTAGTATAGATTGGTATAGATGATTTTTTCATGACATGCGGGGAAAGGCGTTCTTTGTTTTGATAAATCACTAATTTAATTAAAATTTTGCAACATATATTTATGATTATGAATATTTTGCCATGAAATTGGAGGATGAACTTAAATTTTTATAATTGGCTCTAATCATCACGTTCGGTCTGTCCAGATATGAGTATACATATTCTGCATGATGGTTCAAACTGTTGATGGCTTAATTTCATGAGCTGGTACAATTATAAATGGGTAGTGGATTTGTATCTTATTCTAGATTTTATTTAAGTAATGAGATAGTTCATATTCATGGTCTCTCTCTCTCGATCTAAAAATAATTGAGCTTAGATGCATAAATATACTACGCATCAACCAGCGTAAAACAAGTCCATGGTAATTTGTAATTATTCGGGTAAATATAGTTGTTTGGATAAATAATCACAACTCAAATGTTTTATTTTCGTTATCTAAAAAATCAAGAACATTTTCATTCTACAGTGAAGGAAAAAAAAAACCTTTTAATCCAATGTTACATGAATCATGCTATACACATACTAAAAGTATAAATATGTCAAAGATCTGGATCTACATGCTGATTAATGATTGTCCCAGTTTAATGAACCAACGAATCGTGCACTTTTCACGGATATGAATCAAATATAATTTGTATGACTATAATTGGTAGATCTATCTAACTTCTCCATCTAATCTAATGGTAAATGCGACAAATATTTATGTCAAGCAAATTTTGTATACTTTGGCATAATTGGCCTTGGAAAAGGCAACCTCCCTTCCCCTAAAACTTTATACTACCAATAAAAAATAGCAATGTATATATAGACTTTAAGGAGTGACATACAATGTTGGATACAGAAATTATGTCACAGCAGGGTAATATCCATAATACTAATGAAGATGACATAATTTCCACAATCTACATTATATAATAGGTGGATAAAATTGCCCCTCCCCCATCCATTAATTTCTTTGGTTTCTTTCCTTTGAATTCATTCTTTACTAGCATTTTAGGCTACTAGAGTTACCAGCTTAGACACTTTAATATATTTTGTGCTTGGGAAAGCAAGGGCAGAGACAACATACAATTGATATTAAGATTATGAATGTCCCAACTTTAAAGTGATTATCTTCCCATTCTATAACTTATAAAAATTATCATACCAAGTAAAAATCATTCTAAAACGAATCTTTAAAAGCACCATTGAAAACAAAATTTTCACAAACTATAAATACTTCAAATAAAGCATACTTTTCGAACAACTTCACACATTTAGATGAATAAATTTGTATATGAGCAACGTATAACTTCTACAAATGTATGCACCTAAGCGGAATAGAACATTAGATGTCCATGAAGCCATTGACAAATCCCACATGACGTATCTATAAACATACGTGGATAAAGGTAGTAGTTATTCATTGAAACTTAAGGTTCAACACAAATAAATTTCGTTGTCAAATGCCAAATCCTTAAGTCCTTACTCTGAGTAAATGAATTCGTTAAGGTAGTAATGTAACGGCTTGATTTTTATTCGGTTAGCAGGGTAAAAATATGTTGTTTATATTTTTGTATACGGGAACACAGGAAACGATTTTGGAGAAAAAAATCATCTCACATCACTCGATGGGAAGATTTGGTTAAAATTTGGGTTTAAATCTCGAGGAGGCTTAGATCACATTTTTTAGCCGGTATAATTTTAAGTCAAAAATAAAATATAATGTTTATTCTTGAATGTTGGCGAAAGTTCGACGGAAAATCATTCGGTGTTTTCCCTTGTGATAAAATTCTAGTGATCGAAAGAAAACCTAATTTTGACCATGAACAAATAATCTAGGTTTTATCCGTTTTCAACGATATATGCTATTTTGGAAATTTACGTAAAAAAATAAGATATTAGACGATTCTCTGAGCATTTTTGTCGTTAATCAGATGTCGAGAGTAAGAGCAGAGATGAAAATATCTAGATGTTTAGTGAAAATATCCATATTTATTAGAAAATATCTAGATAATTATATTTAACTTAACCATAGTTAATCATATATTAATTAAATAACCACAAAACCCATTAATCCACGATCCGATATTATCTAGTAATCTTAGAATGAATTAAAAAATGAAATTTATCTAAACCTACGATCGTCATGAACTTAAAGTCTCCATGTTGTTACCATCATCACATGTGTACTATGAAAATAAAACCACTAGCAGATAAAATACATGTTCAATTCAAGATGCATTATTTCCATCTTACTTTATTCGTATACTTATCAATATTCTGATATGAAATGCCAATCAAAACATGCCCAGCTAGGGTTGTCTTTCAATTAGGATAGACTTGCAAAGTGTGTGCATATACGGGGCGTTCATTTTTCTATTAAAACAAGTCCAGACTATTTGAAAATGGCAAAAATTGTAACAAATAAACCATGTCAACAAAACATAAATCAGTGAAGTAACTATGTAGATAGTGAAAGTTTGAGGAGTAAACCCAAGTTGTGTATGTGTCATGCGATCTTGCAAAATCGATGCATATATTCAATTGTAATTCTTGTTTTTCGAATAATTCCTATACATATGTGTAATCAATTGTTTTCTTTACATAATATGATAACTAGAAATAAAATTTAAAATGATTATGAAGCTACGACCAACGTATCTTTAAAAGAAATCCTAAATATCTAGACCATAAACAGAATAACAACAAAATCAAAAAAATTAAAATAGGATTAAAAATAAATATGTAAGAGATTGGTTGTGAGCTTGACATATACATTATACATATTATTTGTATGTGGGTTAAAACTAACAAGGTTAACGGTTATTGGCGATAAAAATCTTAACGTATAGATTGTTTGTGCATGACAATATCAACAAATGAATAGTTCATGTAGGATAAATATGTAAGAAATTGGTTGTCAACTCTTGATATACAAGTAGGAACAAATATGAGGACTGACCCTATTTTATTTTTTAAAAATAAAAACTAAAATACTAATTAATATCTATAACTACAATTATATGCCATTGTTTGGTATAAACTAGAAAACGAGCGTCATCCTCTTGTATAGAAGTGGTATTGTTATTCTCACATTTCTAATTTCTATTGCTACTATCGAGGGATCTTTCCAGCTATAAATATGGTAAAGACAACCTTGGCAACAAGATGGGCTGAATATTTGGTGATGGAGCACCCAGCTTAGTATACATTGAAAAGAATATTTACGAAGAAGTGTGGTATAGATTGCTATAGATGATTTTTCATGACATCCTGGGAAGGCGTTCTTTGTTTTGATAAGATGTAATTTAATTAAAATTTTGTAACATATATTTATGATTATGAATATTTTATGAAGAGTGGAGGAGTGGACTAATTTTATAATTGAAACCACTCATCATCCACATTCGGCTCATCGATATACAAGTATACATATTCTGCGCTGAGGGTTCAAACTTATCGATAAAGCCCAATTTCATAGACGGTACAATTATAAATGGGTTAAGTAGTTTGTATCTTATTCTAGATTTTATTTAAGTAATGAGATAGTTCATATTCACGATTCTCTCTATCTAGGTCTACAAAAAATAAATTAGCTTAGATGCATAAATATACCTAACATCAGCTAACATAAAACATTGGCAACAATTTGGTAATTTGTAATTATTCGGGTAAATATAGTTATTTGGATAAATAATCACAACCAAATGTTTTATTTCCAGATTATCTAAGAGAATCAAAAAACATTTTCACGGTAAGTAAGGAAAAAAACCTTGTAATCAATATTACATGAATCATGTCTTTATACACATAATCTAAAAATTGTAAATATGTCAAAGATGGGTCTACATCGGTTAATAATTGTCCGAGTTTAATGAACCAGCTGGTCGATGCACTTTTTACGGATATGAATCAAAGAAATAATTTGTATAACTATAGTTGAAGTAAGATACATCCTATCTCCCATCTAATATAATGAGTAAATGCGACAAATATTTATGTCAAGTAAATTTTGTATACTTTGGCATGGCCCGGCCTTGGAAAAAGGCAACCTCATTCCAGAAACTTTACTACCGATAAAAAATAGCAAATGTCATATATAGACTTTAGGAGTGACATACAATGTTGGATAAGCAGAAATATGTCACGACCAGGGTAATATCCATAATACTAATGAAGATGACCTAATTCCCACAATCTACATTATATAATAGGTGGATTAAGATTGCCGCTCCCAATCCATTTATTTCCTTTGGTTTCTTTCCTTTGAATTCATTCTCTATAGCATTTTAGGCTACTAGAGTTACAGCTTAAACACTTTAATATATTTTTGTGCTTGGGAAAGCAAGGAAGGACAACATACAATTAAAATCAGGATTATGAATGTCTAACTTTAAAGTGATTATCTTCCCATTCCCCCTTAACTATAAAAATTATCATCAACAAGTAAAATCATTAACAGTCTTTCCTACATTATGAAAGCAAAATTTTCACTAAAACTATAAATACTTCAAGTAAAGCATGAATTTAGAACACTCACACATTTTAGCGAGAGAATAAGTTGTATATGAGCAGCGTGTAAGCACACAGATTATGCACCTAGGCAGATCGGACATTGAATGTCCTTGAATACATTTGACAAGTCTACAAAGCGTATATGAAATATCATGGATAAAAGGTGTTAATTATTCGTGAACTTAAAGTTCAGTGAAAATAGAATTGTCAAATGCCAAATCCTTAAAGTCCTTACTCTAGGTAAAATGCATTCGCTAAAAGGTGGTAAATGTGACAGCTGATTTTTATTCTGTTGTTGCAGGGTAGAAATGTATTTATTTATATTTTTATCCGAGACAGAAAATGATTTTGGAGAAAAAATCATATCTAGCATCTCTACGTAGGAAGATTTGGTTAAAATTTGGGTTTAAATCTCGGACGGAAGCTGGTCTACATTTTTAAGCGGTATAATTTTCGATCAAAATAAAATATAATGTTTATTCTTACGAATGTTGGTGAAAGTTGACGGAAAACAGTCGGTGTTTTCTTGTGATAAGTACAAGTGATCGAGAAAACCTTTTTAACCGCGAAATAATCTAAGTTTTATCTAAGTATCCAGCATATATGCTATTTTGAAAATTTTGTAAAAAAATAAGATGTTAGGCGATTCTACAAGCATTTTGTGGGTGTCAGGTGTCGTCCGTAGACGCAGCAGGATGAAAATATCTAGATATTTAGTGAAAATATCTACATGTTTATTAGAAAATATCTAGATAATTATATTTAACAACCACAGTTCGTATATATTAATTAAATAACCACAAAACACATTAATCCATGATCCAATATTATCTAGTAATCTTGAATGAATTAAAATGAAATTTATCTAAATCTACGATCGTAATGACTTGAAGTCTAATGTTATTGCAATCATCACATGTGTCCTATGAAAATAAAACCACTAAAGAGGATAAAATACATATTTCAATTCAAGATGCATTATTTCCGTCTTACTTTGTTCTTCATACTTGTCAATATTACGATATAAATGACAATCAAAACATCATAGCTAGGGTTGTCTTTCAATTAGGATAGAACTTGCAAATTGTTGTGCGCATAAACAGGACATTCATTTTTACTGCATTAAAACAAGTCCAGACTATTCAGAAAATGGCAAAAATTGTAACAAATAAACCATGTCCAGCAAAACCATAAATCGGTGAGATAACTTATGTAAAGATGGTGAAAGTGTGAGGGTAAACCAGTTGCATATGTGTGTCTATGCAGTCTTTGCAAAAGTGAGTGCATATATTCAATTTGTAATTCTTATTTTTCAGAATAATTCTATACATATGTTGCAATCAATTATTTTCTTTACATAATATGATAGCTAGAAGTAAAATTTAAAATGATTATGAAGGCTATGACCAACATATCTTTAAAAAGAAATCCTAAATATCTAGACCATGAACAGACATAACAACAAAATCCAAAAAATTAAAAATAGGGGTAAATAAATATGTAAGGATTGGTTGTGACTTGACACTATACAATTATACATATTATTTTATGTGAGTTAAAACACAAGGTTACCGAGTTGTTAGTGATAAAAATCTTAACGTATAGATTGTTGTGCCTCAGCAATATCAACAAATAAGTTCATGTAGGGATAAAATGTAAGAAATTGGTTTGTCAACTCTTGATATACAAGTAGGAACAAATATGGGGCCGGACCCCTATTTTATTTTAAAAATAAAACTAAAATACTAATTAATAATATATAACTACTAATTATATGCCATTGGTTGGTATAAACCAGAAAACGAACCGTCTATCCTCTCGTGTATAGAGTGGTAAGTTTATTACTCACATTCCTAGTTTTCTATTGCTACTATACGAGGATCTTTTTCAGCTATAAATATAGTAAAGACAACACTTGGCAACAAGATGGAAAGTGAATATTTGGTGATGGGCTACTAGCTAGTATACGATGAAAGAATATTTAAAAGTATAGTATAGATTGAACTATAGATGATTTTTTTAGGCATGCGGGAAAGGCGTTCTTTGTTTTGATAGATCACTAATTTAATTAAAATTTTGTAACATATATTTATGATTATGGATATTTTACATATGAGAGTGGAGGATGAACTTAAATTTTTATAATTAGCTCTCTCATCATCCACATTAAACTCATCGATATGCAAGTACATATTCTCTGCATGAGAGTTTTCAAACTTATCGATGGCTTAATTTCATGGGCAGTACAATTATAAATGGGTAGTAGATTTGTATCTTATTCTAGATTTTATTTAAGTAATGAGATAGTTCATATTCCGATTCTCTCTCTCTCGATCTCTAAAAATAAATTAGCTTAGATGAATAAATATACCTACACATCAACCAGACATAAAAACATGGCCAACAATTTGGTAATTTGTAATTATTCGGGTAAATATAGTTGTTTGGATAAATAATCACAACTCAAATGTTTTATTTTTCCGTTATCTAAAGTCAAAAAACATTTTCATTCCAGTGAGGAAAAAAAAAACCTTTTAATCAATATTACAGAATCATGTCTTATACACATAATCTAAAATTATAAATATGTCAAAGATCTGGATCTACAGTAGTTAATGGTTATCCCAGTTTAATGAACCAACTGAATGCGATGCACTTTTCACGGATATGAATCCAAAGAATAATTTGTATAACTATAATTAGTAAGATCTATCCTAACTCTCCATCTAATATAATGGTAAATGCCTGACAAATATTTATGTCAAAGCAAATTTTTGTACACTTTGGCATGCTGGCCTTGGAAAAAGGCAACCTCCCTTCCCTAAAACTTTATACACCAATAAAAATATCAAATCTCATATATAGACTTTAGGGTAACATACAATGTTGGATACACCAGAAATTATGTCACAGCCAGGGTAATATCCATAATACTAATGAAGATGACATAATTTCCACATCTACATTATATAATAGGTGGATTAAGATTGCCCCTCCCCCATCCATTTAATTTTCTTTGGTTTCTTTCCTTTGAATTCATTCTTTACTAGCATTTTAGGCTACTAGAGTTACCCCAGCTTAAACACTTTAATATATTTTGTGCTTGGGAAAGCGAGGCGAGACAACATACAATTAAAATGGAATTATGAATGTCTAACTTTAAAGTGATTATCTTCCACATTCCTATAACTATAAAATTATCATACCAGTAAAATCATTCAAAGCAGATCTTTCACCTACATTATGAAAACAAATTTTCACTAAAACTATAAATACTTCAAGTAAAGCATGCTTTTCGAACAACTTCACACATTTTTGCGAGAATAAGTTGTATTGAGCAGCGTGATCACAATTATCCCTGGGCGAGATAGGACATTGAATGTCCTTGAATACATTTGACAAGTCTACAAAGCGTATCTATAAACATACATGGATAAAAAGGTATTAGTTATTCATTGAACTTAAGGTTCGATGCAAATCGGGACATTGTCAAATGCCAAATCCTTAAATCCTTACTCTGAGTAAATGCATTACGCTAAGGGTGGTAATGTGTGACGATTTTATTACACTCATGGAAGGTAAAAATATATTTATTTATATTTTTATCTGAGACTTAGGAAATGATTTTGGAGAAAAAATCCCCCTATCTGGCATCTACTACGGTAGGAAGATTTGGTTAAAATTTGGGTTTAAATCTCGGACGAGCTTGGTCCCATTTTTTAAGCGGCGGTATAATTTTACGATCAAAAATAAAATATAATGTTTATTCTTACGAATGTTGGTGAAAGTTGAGCGGAAAACGTCGGTGTTTTCCAGCGATGAGATTTTAGTGATCCAGAAAACCTAATTTTGACCACTGAGCGAAATAATCTAGGTTTTTATCACGTTTTCATCGATATATGCTATTTTGAAAATTTTGTAAAAGAAAATAAGATATTAGAGCGATTCTCGAGCATTTTGTAGTTGTCGAGTGTCGTCAGATAGGGAATAGATGAAAATATCTAGATATTTAGTGAAAATATCTACGTATTTATTAGAAAAATATCTAGATAATTATATTTAACTTAACCATGGTTAATCATATATTAATTAAATAACCACAAAACCCATTAATCGATTCCTAAAAAAACCAAACAATGCATAAAGACCTACCTATAGTGACACCCCACACCACCGCCCCCTTAAAAAAAATGGGGTTCATCTCTTCCATTTCTTCTTCATTTTCTTCAAAACCTCCATTGTTGATCAAAAGAGCTCCGTTGAAGAACTTGCCAAGATAATCATCATTTCTTCATTTCCTTCACCACTTAGGTAACATGATCATCTCCCTATATTCTTGAATTCATTTTCTTCATATTTCTTGAGTTTCCATTTCTTAGATCTAGAACTTTTAAAGAATTCTAGAAAATTGTAGAAAAATCATAAAAATGTGGAACAATTTCTATGATCTAGTTATGATCTCCACTATCGTAAATCCAGGAGTATGTAATCAAAATCATTTTCCTTCCTTATTTACTTGTTGAGGCCCAAACTAGGTATTTTGGATAAAAGTTTTGTTCAATTTTTAATCAAGTCATAATTTATATCAACTATCTAAAGTATGTAAGTTCGAAATCAAAACTTGAATCAAGAAGTTTTCTAACCTATTTTTATATTTGAGAGAGAAACCCTACCTAAGTGGTTGGATGTTTTTATTCCATATTTTTCAACTTATAGAAATTTATCTAAGCTACCTAGGACCTAAGTAATTAGTATCCAAAAGCTTACGTTGGAAAGAACTCCACCACTCATTTGATTTAAGTGGGACCTAACGTAAAGTGGACCTAGTTGGATTAGTTTGATTAATTGTTGTTATCGTTGTTTGGTTGAAGGAGAAACTGTTAAGTTATGGTGTGATAACGGGAAGGCGGCGAATTCTGGATTACGGTGATAACTTCCGGTGGGGAAAGAATCGGCTTTATCGTAGGAAATCGATAAGTAAAACCAATCTTTAATAAAAAACCAATGCTGATTCGAGGGATTGTAGGTTTATCAAGCATGGGTTAAGATTTTGTGAATATTGAGATGGAGAATGCATGTCCAGTAGTGATGGTTGTCATGGCAAGGCGGTGACATGTTCGACTTATATAATTCTTGCATTTTATACGCTCATGATCGTGATGGCTATCACGGCGAGGGAAGTAATGATCGACTTTATGACGTTGATTTTATCTTGTGATACCTTTGGTTGAGGTATTCCATCTGCATGTGACATATTATTTTCGGTGTTTAAATGTTTTATGATAGTGAGGATATTTGATATGCATTCGCGATCTTGATGGCTATCACGGCCATGGTAGAGATCCGACTTTATTTTGATTGATATTATGTTATCGTGATCCTTGGATTGTTATTATGCTTAGTGGATTTTAAGCAAAGATATATATTTGTCTAAGAGATGATTGTTTTTGGTGTGAGGATAATGATGATTTAAAGTGCTAACCTAGATGATGTATGTTAAAGAAGTGTTATGACATAGAATATATGTGTCAGGATTCTAATGGAAGGTTGAGCCTTTAGGATGTTGATAAAGCTGAGTTGGTGAGATTCAAGTATAGGTGTTGTTGTCCGCGACCGTGTATTGATATTATAATAACAAGGACAAAAGTGTATTGGTAATATAATGCACAGAAGACAAAAGTGTATTGGTAATATAATGACGAGGACATATGTGTATTGGTAATATAATACCGTAAAACACATATGTGTATTGGTAATATATTACACCGTGTATTAGTAATATAATACACGTAAATTACATATGTGTATTAGTAATATAATACCGTGTATTGATAATATAATACACTTAAAATCAAGAGTTCTCGTGAGACCACTTCCACCTTAGAAATAGGTGTGCGAGCTATTGTATGGCTGATTTTAATTATGTTGTTGACGTTAAAATATATTTATACTTTTAATCTTAAAGTTAAGAAAGTGTTTTTGAATAAAATAAAATCATATTCATAGTCTACTTTATGGTAGAAGGGTTACGGTAAAATTTTGGATTGAAAATTCGAGGACGAAACCAGTGCGTTTTCAGCGCAGTAAAGTTTCTTGAGCATAAAACCTAATTTTTCCGTGAAACGAAATGGTTAGTGTTTTTGTCGTGTTTCCAATGACTTTAGTAATTTTGGAAATTTTACGTTCGGGATTAAAATATAATATTTTATCGCGGGTGAAATCGTCGAAAAATACGATCGAAACTTTAGCAGATGCACACAGCGAAGTAGGATGGGGAGATAAGATGGCCAATGTGACTTGATGAAAAAGGAGTGACATGTTGATGTGAGGTCAAATGTCACGTCATACAGTAACCATCACTACAATTTTTGGATATAATGTTTTTAATCTAAAAACCCATGAATCCTCACTTTACCAACAAACAACACTAAGCAAAACTTAAACCCCAAGCTCTTCTAACACTCTCCCCCACACGGTTTTACACCCCTGCTTTTCCTATAAAAATACTTCCCCATCATCTTCATTTCCTCACTTTCTTCTTCATAAACACATTAAACTCCATTTTGAGGCTTAAAAAGCTTCAAGTTCTTTCAAGTGAAAACTTACCAAGATCATCATCAATTCTTCTTGTACTTTCTCATCTTAGGTAACATAATCATCTCCTTTCTTTTCCAAGCTTTTGTTGCTTCATCTTCATGGTTTTCATTTCTAGATATAGAACTTCAAAAATTCATAGAAATTGTGAGGAAAATCCTAAAAATGTGAAACCAATTTCTATGACATGAGTTATATTTCTCTCTCTCATTATCCAAGAGCTTTTGATCAAAAACATTTTCTTTCCTAGAGCCCCTAGTTGGCCAAACCTAGATAGGAAAATGGGTATGATGTTTTTGTGTCTTTTTTTCTAAATCCTATCACTTGATTCATATTCTTTAATACCTTTATGATCTTAATCTAGAAGCTTAACTTCAAAAGGTTTTCTATCCTAAATTCCATGTATGGGCGAACCTATGTAAGAAGAGGAGTTGATGTTTTCTTGTTGTTTTTTGAAAGTTAATGCTTGATTTGAACTCTCTAATACTTGTATTGTCTAAATCCAAGAGCTTGATCAGCAAAGTTTTCTAACCTATTTTTTCATAGGGCCGAAACCCAAACATAAAAGGGTGAAAGGTTTTGATTGATTTGTGAAATCTAATGATTGATTCATACTCTTTAATACTCTAAGATCATTGATCTAAGAAATTATGTTGTTTTGAAAACCCTAGCCTATTTTGTAATACAAGACCGAAACCTACCTAAGTGGTTGGATGATTTTTATTCCATATTTTTTAAGTTATAGCAATTTATCTAAGTTACCTAGAACCTAAGTGATAAGTATCCAAAGGCTTATGTTAAAGAAAGAATACTAACTCTAATTTGAATTAAATGGCCAAACCTAGACTAAAGAGGACATAGATGAGTTTGTTTGATTTATTGGTTATTATGTTGATTGGTTGAAGGTGGAGTTAGTAGTTTGTGGTGTGACAACGAGGGCTTCGAGTTCGGGAGTTGGTGATAACCCAGGGGGAAAGAACCAACCTATCGTCGGAATGGATAAGTAGTAGATTATATAATAATTGTGTAGGGCGACCTAAGCTGATACTAGTAGTCGAGTAATTGACAAGACCAAAATCACATTGGAAACCTTTTCTAAAAACCAATGGTGATTCAGGGGTTGTGGGTTTATCGATATTAGGTTGATTTTATATTGTTGATGGTTGATTTGATTTTATTACCTTTATTGATTTGATTTTATGTTATGTTGGTGATATGGGAATATTTTGATTTCTATTGTATGATGGATGATCTGCCTAGTTTTTATTATTATGCTTAGTGAATTTTAAGCAAAGATATATATATGTTGTCTAAGAGAGGCTTGTTTTGGGTGTGAGAATAATGATGATTTAGAAGTGCCTTACCTAGATGATGTATGTTAAAAGTGTTATGGCATAGAATATGTGTCAAGTTATAATGGAAGGTTAAGGTACTAGGATGTTGTCAAAACGGGTTGGTGAGATTCAAGTATAGGTGTTGTTGTCTACAACCATGTATTGGTAATATAATACACAAGGACAAAAGTGTATTGGTAATATAATACACAAAGACAAAAGTGTATTGGTAATATAATACACAAGGACATCGTGTAGTGGTAATATAATGCAAGTGTATTGGTAATATAATACACGTAAAACACTTATGTGTATTAATATAATACACGCGTGTATTGGTAATATAATACACGTAAAATCAAGAGTTTTAGCGATACCACTTCCACCTAAGAAATAGGTGTGCAGCTATGGTGTCTTTGAGTAGCATGCGATTGGAGATAGAGGATGATATATTAAATTGAGGATGATCATTAGCTATGTGTGTTGTTTTTCTGTGACATTACTTTATAATTTACTATGGCTCTTTTCTGCTTTTTGATGATAGAACCGTTTCTTATCCCCTGTATATTTCGGTATGTTATTTTATCTTTGATGGGATCGTACGTGAAGACCCTATGAATGAGGTGATCGAAGAGGTTGAATGGAACTCCTTATGAGCAGGGAAGCCGAGGCGAGATGTGACCCATGGTGATTAGGGTCTAAGTTGGTTAGACAATGCGTCTCGTGAGGCGTATTTTTTTTTATGTTTTCCGTTGTTTAACTTTTTGTCTAAGGATGTGCTGTGAGGATCCCTCGATAGCATATCCTCAGCGGTGTTTTGTTATATTGCTAATATACTTATATTGTGATATCTTTATTCTATATGAAGTTGTATACATTATAAATTAAGTTTTTAATTTTTCTACATATTTTCACGATAAGCATGCGATTAAGAAATTAATTAATAAGGGATTTAATCTAACAACCCAATGGGGGCACAGCGGGGTGTCTCGGCTATAGTGTTATTGCTTTGCATGAGATTGAGGGTAGAGGAAGGCAGAGTCATCTTGAGGATGATTTGTTAATCATGTATGTTGATTGTCTATCACAATTACTGTATAATTTACTATTACTCTTTTACGCTTTTTGATGATAGAACTGCTTCTTATCCCATGTATTCTTTATGTGTGTGGTATCTTATTTTATTATGGGATCGTCAAAGAAGACCCTGTGGTGAAATTTGAATGAGGAGGAGTTGGATGGAACTCCTTATGAACCGAGAGGTAGGAGGTCGAGCTGTGATCCATGGTGATTAGAGTATAGATAGTATGGCCGGTGTGTCTAAGAAGTATTTTTATATGTTTTCAGTTAAGTATGACTTTTAGTTAAGTTTATGCACCGTGAGGATCTGTTGAGAGGATATCCTCAGCGGTGTTTTGTAATATGTATAAGACATATAGATATATTCACAATATAATTATGGTAAGGAGTTTTAAGTAATTGAAGTTTGTATGCTCCTTAAGTTAAGTTTTAAATTTTTACGTCTTTTCACGTTAAGCGGCGATTAAGGAATTAATTAATAAAGCTTTAAACTAATAAAACAGGGGCACAACGGGGTGTCTCATTTTGTATTAGAGCAGTTTGGTTCTAAAGCGGTGTGGGGTTATGTCAATCAGAATCAAGAATTGCGAGGTTTAGGATGTTGTTCTTGGGCGTGTCTAGTTGAATCCACATCAGATTTTGACTATGCTTAGAAGTTGCGTAGTGTGTCGAACTCGATACAAAAATTAATATTGGTATGGCATATGGTATTTATATACTTGACTATGTAGTATTATATGTCATACTAATTAGGCGGATGATTTCTTTTAACGAGAATCATGGCTTGCGAGAAAGGGCGTCAACTAACAGCGGTGATGAGAACTCCGAAAGGATTATTGGAGTTGTCCATGGTAATCTTATCATCCGATAATGGAGGAGGATCATCTTCGACTCCAAACACAATGGAAACCATAGCTGCTGCTATGCTATTGCAAACCAATGAGAATGTTGAGATGTTATAGGTGAACAAAAGAAGCTAGAAATAAAGAATCGAGAGAAGGGAGGTACTTGGTGAAGATCCTAGGATTGACTAATTTTATGAACGGAAAGCCACCTCAATTTCGAGAGAGTATGGCCCAGTAGATCTGAATGGTGGATACAAGAGATTGAGAATATATTTGCTACTATATGTTGCGGCGAGGAGAAGAAAGTGACCTATGCTACCTTCATGTTAATGCGGAAGGAGCAAAATTCTAGTGGAAAGGAAAGGAAAGATTGTTGGAATCCCAGGACAAACATTAACTGGAATTTATTCAGTGATTGATTTTTTGAAAAGTATTTTCCGCATCAAGTTCGGCGTGAGAAGGTAAAAGAATTTACAAATCTCAAACAAGGCAATATGTCGGTAGGTGATTATGCGTCATGTTTTGAGGGCCGATTAAGTTTTCGAGAATTCTATCAGGAGAATTCCAAGTGAGGGACAATGTAGAAGATTTGAGGAAAGACTTAGAAATGAGCTGAGGAAGGCGGTAGTGTAGATGCGAGGATGGATCTTGAGCGAAGCAACAAAAGACCGGAGGTCCTAATCGATCGGATGTTCGGAGGAGAGTAGATAGTGGTTCTTAGTGGAGGCGGGAACCATATGCTAGACCAGACAGAACCCTGCACCCGGCCACGAATGGCTAGAGCGGGTCGGCAATCGCAAGACTTAGTTTGTTTCATTGTGGAGGACCGCATTATGCTAGGGATTGTATGAATAGGCTTAGTTGTTTTGTTTGTGGGAAACCAGGACATATAGCACGAGGCTGCAGCCAACGGTTTGTGCAACAACCGGCAGTGCGGGAAGAGGAGCGGGAAACAATAGAGTGGAGGCTGGAAGAGAAGTTCTGCGGTAAAAACCACAAGTGGCCGGACCTCGGAGCTACGGGGAGAGTGTTTATCGTGAGGGTGTTGAACTCCCTCAATCTGCAGATCTCATAGAAGGTATGTACTTGATGACGGGTAAATTTTATGCATTTCTTTGCATAGCATGATGGACAAGAAGTTTATGGGAATAATTAGTTTTTGTGGATAAGTTGTAGCGAGCAATTAGTTGTTTAAATGATAGTTATAGTTAAGGATTTGTAAACTTAAAGCTTACTAGTTGAATTTAGTAAGATCCTCATACTTTAAGTAAGGTTGATAAATTGTTGCAAAGTTGTTTTGAGGTGAGAAGTAGAATTAAGGAATGATCATGTTAAGTTTAAAGTGATGTGGAATAGATGTTAGACAAGTTAAAATCGGATTTGAGGATAGTGGTTATAATTAGGCATGTTGTTCTTGTTTATATGGTGAGTTTAGGACTTCACCTTAAGCTCCGATGGGTATAGATTGGAATACAGATTTGTTTGGGCAAACACATAAGCTAAGCTTAGTTTAGCACCCACAATTCAAAGGATAATAGAGAAAATGAGGTAATCTTTGTATGGATGTAGGATCTTGAGATTAAGATACGATTACAAGATTATACCCAGTTTTGAATCAAGAAATTCCGAGGACCGAATTTTCTTCTAAGAGGGGTAGTAATGTAACAGCTTGATTTTTTATTATCTTTGTTTAGCAGGAGTAAAAATATATTTATTTATAATTTTATCCGAGACTTAGAAATGATTCTGGAGAAACCAAAATCATATCTCGAACCTACTCTATGGTAGGAGACTTTGGTTAAAATTTGGGTTTAAAACTCAGATCAAGCCTACTGCGTTTTTTAATTGTGATTATAATTTTATACTGACAGAAAACCCTAAATTGACCCAAAAACTGAAATTTGTAGATTTTGTACATTTTGTCCGTGAGGAATTCTATTTTCTAAATATTTAGTGAAAATATCTAGATATTTATTTCAAAATATCTATATATTTATATTTAACTTAACCATGGTTAATCATATATTAATTAAATAACAACAAAACCCATTAATCCAATTCCTAAAAAACCAAAAAAAGCCTAAGATCTACCCTATAACCCCCCCCCCCCCCCCCCCAAACCGTGGCCTTCCTCCCCCCTTACTCACTTCTTCATCTCTTCCATTTCTTCTTCATTTTTCTTCAAAACTCCGGTGATCCAAGAGTCGACTTTATGATATTGATTTTCTTGTGATACGCTGGTTGAGGTATTCCATTTGCATGTGACGTATTGTTTTTCGATGTTTGAATACTTTATGATATTAAGGATGTTTGATGTCCATCCTGATCGTGATGGATATCCACGACCAGGCCGTGTGAGAATCTTACTATATTTTGATTGATATTGTGTTATGCATGATCTGCCTGGTTTTTATTATTATGCTTAGTGGATTTTTAAGCAAAGATATATATGTTGTCTAAGAGATGATTGTTTTGGGTGTTAGGATAACGATGATTTAGAAGTGCCTAACCTAGATGATGTATGTTAAAGAAGTATTATGGCATAGAATATATGTATCAAGTTCTAATAGATGGTTAAGGCACTAGGATGTTATTAAAGCTGGTTGGTGAGATTCAAGTATAGGTGTTGTTTGTAACATCCTTGTCCATGCCTTCTTGCACCAGCGACCCACTCCCCGCCCTCGTCGGCACCCGGGTGTTACATGCCCACGATTTCAGCTTGGTTCGTCCCGAACCACACCGTACTAGGAGAGGTGCCGCTCGATACCATTTGTAACATCCTGACTGCTTTATGGATTGACGTATGTCCCCTCAAACCAACACGAGTCATTTCGGCGTGCTTTGTCCCCACTCCATTTTGTAACACCCTAGTTTTTACACCTATGATTAATTATTTTATTTGGATGTTTAAATTTATTATGTTATGTGGTTTAGTTTGAGTAATTAAATTACTCTCTTCAAATTATTTTATTGGGTGCGTTAGCATTGACTCAGTCGGTGAATGCATGCTTACTAGACAATAATTACGTTATTGTCACTAATATACCAGATACAGAAAAATATTTTTCATAATATGATTAAGAGAAAAGCATTTTCATATTCTCATTCTATTTAATTTTAGAGTTAAAAATATTTTGGTTTGACATTTATCGGAGATTAAATTTTGGAGTGAGTATTTTCTTAGTGGATCGATTCAATTATTAATCTTTACTCTAATTTGAATTTGAAATTATATCTTTATCAATCTTTATTTTAGAATCCAAAAAGTAAAAACATGTTTATTTTAGGCCTAATATTTATCACTCATTTTGTACCTATCACTAAGTAACTAGTTTAAAAACTAAAGTTTCTCTTTTCTCTCTCTCACTCACTCGCGCCCTCACTCTCTCTTTTCTTCTCCTTCTCTGCAACTTTTTCTTCCTTCTTTCTTTCTTCTTTCTCTTTTCTTCTTCTTCCTCCCACCTCAACTCCATCTCCTTCTTCCTTGCCGGACTGGTTCGCGCCGCCACCTGCAAGCCGCGCAACCACCACCTCAAAGAGTAGATCCGTCATTTGCTCACCGGCCACAGAGGGAAGAAGCTGCACAACCCACACGTATTCCGGCCGTTTGCTACACCGTTCGACGACGCCACCGGGAGCTCGCTGGCCGTTGTCTATGGTGGTTCGTCCACCTCCCTCCCTTCTATGAGGTTCGCCTCCTGCGGTTGGTAAGTATTGTTGCAGAGGCCAGGAGCTCTTGCGCCGTCCTCGGACGCGCGCGCCACCGCCAGAGGAGGTCTCAGCAGCCACCACTTCTCTTCCTTCCACCTTGGGTGAGTCAAAACCCTCTCTTGTGTTTTGATTCAAAATCCCCAAATTGATTTTGAAACCCTAACCCTAACCCTTTGATTTCAGATTTTAATCTTGAAATTTAAGGTTGTTTTATGAAATTGGGACTGTGAATTTGTGTTTCCCTAAACCAATTTTATTATTCTTTAGTTAAAATGAGTTTTCCCCAAATTGTATTTAGGAGCCCTAAACCCCCAATTTGATTTTATTTGAATTTGGGTATGTTTTTGTGAAATTAATTATGATTTAGTGCAATTAGGACTCTTAATGGATGATTTCCAAAGTTCTTTTCATGATCTTTTAATCAAAACAAAGTTTCCTTAAAGGGTATTGGGAAGCGTGAGCTTCAAACATGATTTTCTTTAAAAATAACCTTGTTTGGTAATTGGATTAAGTGTTTAGATAAAGTTAGAATGTGTGTTTGATCATGTGAAATTGATTTCTTGATTTTTGGTTGTTGCGCGTTGTTGGATTCCCTCTAGGGCGTTTGACACGGCTATGCTTGCTTGATGGAGTAGATAGTTATACTCTTGGAGCTAACGTGAGCATTAAGACGAGGATCCATTACTTCTCTTCAAAGGTAAGGGGAGTTTGCCTAGGGATATTCAATAAGCTGTATGCATGTGTGTATGTGTTTAATTGGATATTTACATGTTGATTGAGCTTACTTGATTATCTAATGTACTTGAACTGTTATGCTATTATCGATGTTGAACTGTACTTGTTCTAAATGATATAATGCATATATGTGATGAAATGCTTTAATTTGTGATATTAGCATTGAACCGATGATATATCTTGTTGTTGATTGAAAGTTTGCTAAGCCAGACGTGCGTCTGTGCTCAACCGTTATAAGGATTAAAAACCTTAATAAGCTTTGAAGATGAAGGGATTGGTGTTCTTTTCCCAAAAGCTCTTTAAACTTAAAGTACTTGTTTTAAATGTTGAAATGGTTTTGGTGAACTATTGTTATACGAGAGAAAAATCCTTTTCGAACTATGCATCTTCAAGTGAAAACTTTCAAGATTATTTGTCAATATCCTATTGGGGGAAACATTTCAAAGATAAAAGAATTTCAAAGATGCTTTATAAAAGATTTTTTCAAAGAAAAGGTTTTTCCTAAATATTTTAGAAACTTTCCGATAACCTGGATAGGTTATCGAGGATTGATTTTGAATTTGTTTTTCTTGAAGCGAAAAATAAGTACTTAAGAAAGAGAATCTAGTACGCGAGGCGTCGCCTCTAGTATTCAGTGATGCGCACGTGATCTTGGATCGGTGTTAATTTCGGGACTACGAGTCCTGGTTATGATGTTATCGATTGGGAGTCCAATTCTCGAAATTGAGGAAAGTTCGTTCGATTTCGTTGTGATGGACTTAGGTCCTAATCACTTTGTGTTGGGCTGTGTATTCTAACCGCGTGTGATGAACATGATTAAAGGTGAAGGTTGTTTTCTACGACCACAACCCTTGACTGCGACCCACGGTCTTGGGCATTGTGATTGAGCATTCGGACTATGAGTCCTATGCTTCGAGTTTTTCAAGTGATGTGGAAATGATGATTTAAGTCGTTAGCTTTGAGCAGCGGCAGTGAAAAGAATGAACACAAAGAAATCCTTTTAAATAAAATATTTTCTCATGTGCATTTCCCCAGGCAGACGTGCCTTATTATCGTTGTTCTTAAATTGGACAATGAGGCGGTGTATTATCGTTGTGCTTAGCTAGCCAATGAGGCGGTGTATCGAGACTCCGATCAACTCATTTGAAGGATGTTGGGATCTCCAGGAGATTAAGTTAGAGCCCGATATTGAAGTGTCATGCATATTTTCAAAAGATTGATTGTATGCGGGTTTGAGACCCTTTGATATAACCTTGTTATGTTATGTATATGCATGATTTAACTGCTTATATGATTATGTGATGCATGTATCATGTATATGGTTGTTGTGTGATATATCCATTTTGTCGGTATCTCCACCTTACAAACATATCAGGTTTCTTCCCAGTTTGCTATTGTACCACTGGGTATTTTAGTACAGATGTGCGGAGGAGTCTTCCTAAGTCACTCGGAGACTTAGATCTAGTTGCTTGATGAAGTATTTGATTGTGGAGACGATCACGTGAGTTCTTCTCGGGAATAACTTTTAGAATGACCCGACTTAGGGTTTGAGACTTGGATTTTTGATAAGTATGTATGAGTATGACTCAGAGAGTCTATATTTTAAAACGGAATGTTTATGGCTCGGAGAGCTTCTCTTTTGAATGAAAACTTAAACTTTTCCTTTTGGTCCTGTATATCTAATTGATATAACTATCTTTAGCATATTAATGCCTCGTTGTCTTTCGTGTAACTGGAATTCTGGAATGAAAATGAAATTATTTTAGCAGGTGTCCTTTTACCAGGATGTCCAGAATTACGAGAGGAGACTGTCGAAATTTTAAGTAAAATACTAGCTTTTATTCAAGTATATTCTTTAAATTAAATAGGCTTGCCATACTATGATAGTAAGTCCGTATTGTGCCAATCAAGGCTTAGGAGTCGTGACAGATTTTTATACCCAATTTCGGACACTTGTATACTTATATAAATTATTTTAAAAGCACCAACAAATTATCTTTTAATTTAAATTCCGCATGTGTTACGTAAGTAATGCCCCAAAGGGGGGGCGTTACACACAGCTCGGGAAAACTTCCCGGGAGGTCACTTATCCCGAATTGCTCCAAGTCAAGCTCTAAAAGCGTGGAGTTCTTAAGTGATGGGCTCACAGAAAGAAGATGCATCTTGTTAGTATAGGCAGTACCAATCAATTCATATAAGCCTTCCCCAACTGTATAGTCCCATACCTACACGAGTCTCAGGATCCCTCCCATTCGGTGTGTAATCGGTTCATTCATGTGCCACTCCGCCTAGAAGCCTGCCGAGAGCTGCTCCTTGTTCGTGCCTTCTTGCACTGGCGACCACTCCCGCCCTCGTCGGCACCGGGGTGTTACATTGTTGTCCACAACCGTGTATAGGTAATATAATACACAAGGACATCTGTGTATTTGTAATATAATACACTGTGTATTGGTAATTTAATACACGTAAAACACATCTGTGTATTGGTAATATAATACACCGTGCATTGGTAATATAATACACTATGTATTGGTAATATAATACACGTAAAATCAAGAGTTCTCATGAGACCATTTCCACCTTAGAAATAGGTGTGCAGCTATAGTGTTATTGCTTTGCATGAGATTGAGGGTAGAGGATGACAGATTATTCTTGAGGATTATTTGTTAATCATGTATGTTATTTATGTGACAATTCTTGTATAATTTACTATTACTCTTTTCTGCTTTTTGATGATAGAACTACTTTTTATCCCATGTATTCTTTCTATTTTTGGTATCTTATTTTATTATGGGATCGTACAAAGAAGACCTGTGGTGAAGCTGAATGAGGAGGAGTTGGATGGAACTCATTATGAACCAGAGGCAGGAGGTCGAGCTGTGATCCATGGTGATTAGAGTATAAATAGTAGGCCAGTGTGTCTAAGAAGTATTTTTATATGTTTCCGCTAAGTATGACTTTTAGTTAAGTTTATGCCCGTGGGCGATCCTATTGAGAGGATACCCTCAACAGTGTTTTGTAATATGTATAAGACATATGGCTATATTCACAATATAATTAAGGTATGAAGTTTTAAGTAATTGAAGTTTGTATGCTCCTTGATTAAGTTTTTAATTTTTACGTCTTTTCACGTTAAGCGAGCAATTATGGAATTAATTAAGAAAGCTTTAAACTAATAAAACACCAGGGGCACAGGGGGTGTCTCGAGGTAATCCTTGAGTAAATACAGTCCACCTAACTTAACTGATTCGATAAACAATTACTAGTATAGAAATAAAGAAATGGATCATGGAAAAGAATGGTATGGAAATAATTTTCATAACATTTTGCTAACCTCTAAGATATGCATACTTGCATAAGAGTGTTTCAGATTCTATGCTTAGCAAGCTAGCAAGCTCATGAAAATGTCATTAAATTCTAATGTGAATAAATGACTAAGCCAAAAGTTCCTTAGCACCAAATTTGATGTAACTTCTAACGTAAGTAAAAATGCATCTCACATAATAAGTATGTGGCGATGGAAAATAACATTTACATCGAAGAAGGTTTTACATTATTTTGTGTAAGTAAAGAAAATTATTTTAGTTTCACGAAAATGCTTCTTTTTCCCATAGGGCCATGATGTAATCACATTACAAAATATAAGAATCATTGAAAACACTTCCACATTACATGTTTCTCAGAGTGGAGCAAAGTTCATTATTTGTGTTGTATGCTCTGATCCCAAACTGTTATTATCTATATGAAATTTTCTATGTTATTTCTACTCTATTTCAAAAAAGGACTCAACAACAATTGGCACAAAAAGATATATACCATCCCCAGTAACTTAAATCAAGTTTTGAGACCATGTAAAAGGATTCAATATGTATTTCACCAACAGTCCCAAAAAGTAGGGCTCAACCATTCAACACCAGAAAAAAAAAACATAGAGGCAACTCATCACTTAATAAATTGGTGAAAACCACAACAAAACATTCCAATAACTCGATATCCCGAGATACAAAAACATGTAACATAAATCAAAGCATGTAGACAAAGAATCGAAATCCATATTAAAAGTTCAAGTAGTAACATAACGGGCTAAAAATGAACAAAGAAAAAAAAATGACAAATTATAAATTAAACGATAGCAGAAATATGAAACAACGATTCAGCTAAACGTACTCATTTTTGTCCTTGTTGTTCAAAGAATCGCTTCGACCGGCTTCTATAAAAAATGATAAAAATTCGTATGAAAATGGAGGAAGAAATTAACTGAAACATAAAAATTCATAAGAAAACGACACTCACCGACTTCAACTTCTTGTAGCTCATGGTTTTTTCCGTTGCTAGTGAGCAAATCCTCCTCTGCAAACTCATTCGGAAGCTGAAGGGTTTGAAACTCTATGCAGCTGATAAAAGAGGCAGAGGCTGCGATTGTGGAGACAAATAACGACAGCAGAGTATGATGTTGTCGGTTAAGAGAAGAGAAAAGAGAAGCGAGAAGCAAATCATGTGAGTGAAGGACTTGATTTTTTTCAGAGGGTAGGATTTTATGTTCGGGGGTGTGTCCGGAAATGGAGTGTTAGTGTAGGCAATGAGCGTTTGTCACGTGGAGCGTTGGGTGATAGTTTCGTACATTGGGTGGTGAGATCTTACTTGATGAGTTGGTGATTTTGGCATTTATCGTGGTCTAGGTGTTAATCTCGTGAACCCTTATGCCCTTTCTTTTTGCATTTTATTTTTATTAATTTATTTGGTTTGACTGGACTTGCGGGGTGATCTTCGTGATTCTTGTCTTCAAAGAGAAATAGGTTTATTGGCGTTTTTTCGATGATGATGCGAGAGATTTGAAACATCTATAAAAATTTTGCGGGGGTAAAGGTGGCTAACACTTTTTGATATAGTGTAGAATAAAATTAACATAAATGATAGAAAGTATGAAGGCAATTTAAATGCGGCACATGTCCCCCCTTGTGTTTCTCAATTTTGTATTCTTTTCTCCTTTTAATATATTTTATTATGCTACAAATGATTGTTAGAGTTTGGGGTGTCAACCTAGTTGGGATTCCTCTCTCTCTATTGTGATTCTCTAGTGTGGCAATAGTTGTTTGGCTAAACATCATTCGTCAAAATTTGTGCAGAGATTGGTGTGCATCAAATAGCATGACTATAAAATAAAAAGTGATGGAATGCAATAAAGCGGAGTCGAGTGGAATGAAATGAAGTGGTTATACCATTGTTTAGATAATAAGTTGGTTCTATATTATTTAATCCCATACCCCGCAAATTGAATGACAATTTTCCTTCAAACTATCCAAAACTTATAATCTAGTATCATTCTATTTTATTTCTCTTCATTTGATTCTTTTATATCAATTCAAACATAGTCAAATGAGTAGCACTTGTTATTTGTTACAAGGTTTCCTCAAAGGCTGAAGGTATTTAATATCTCATAATAAGTTTTTTTTTTCATTATTACACTATCTCATATTAAATGTTTTTAATTATTAAATTATTAAATATTAAATAATTTTAATTTCTTCTAAATAATTAATAAAATATAACATTCAACTGTATTTGATTGACAACATTGAATTCAATGTATTCAAATCTTTTCTAGAATGTAATAGCTTAATTTTGCTTACCATATATGTCATACAGTGAAGAGGTGTGAAACATCCATGCCTTTATTAAAATCTATATTAAATCCTTATCAATTTATCATATTAGGGACTGTGCCTCTTTCCCTTTCTTTGTCAAATAGTAGCTAAATTCAGTCGTTAATTGTATATTAATTAATATATGCATTTCGGGTAGTCAAAAGTTTTAAAAATCATCGAATAAACCATTGTTTCCTACTAAATAAGATTATTTTATTTTTCAGAAAA
>JAUPTC010001248.1:0-26647 GCA_030762895.1 Sophora flavescens
CCATGATCTCAAATCGCAACTAATTATCAAATTGACTAAACTGGATTATATGAAAAAGATTTGGATTTTTGAAATAAGAGATAACTTAAAATCAGAATCAAGTAAAACAAAAAGTAAATCAGTTTATGGTTTTTCAGATCTAAATGGATTCCTAGGAATTTGGGTTACCAACAAGATCGTTTTTGTTACTAAATTGATTAACCCCTGTTAATTATCGAAAATGCCTTGAAGGCGAATTTATCCTCAAATAGTTTAAGCTCCCTCTCGGGTTACAAAAACCGTGCCCAATTAAACCAACCCCTACTCTCGTGGTTGTCGAATTTAGATTGGACCCTTTACGTTTTGTGACAATTCGTTAATCCTCGAAGGGCGGCTTCTAACTCATGATTTCAGTCCTAAGTCTGATTCTATAGACCCGACACCTAAGTTCACCGCTAGGTTCTTCCTTAGAATGTCTGCGACATGCAAATAAGTGCGCACCAGATTTACAAGTAATTTAAACACTAGAAATCAGATCTAAAGCAAAATCGCAATTAACAAAGATATAACATCAAATTAACAACATAAATCAACCTTGGGCATAGCCCCAATCCCTAGAAATTAAACTACTACTCAAGCATTGCCATGGTGATGACAAGCTTGGTTAACAACAACATGAAAATAAAAATAAGAGAAGAGAGGAGGAAGAAGAAGAAAGATCCTAAATTATAGCCTAAGAGTAGCAGCCCCAAAAGTTCTCTTCTTAGTCTCTGCCTGATGCCTTATTTATAGATTTGGGAAGTTTGAATCCCAATCTAACTCAAATTAGATCCAAATCAGTTGCTTCTGATCCAAGTAATGCGCGTCACGATCGTGATTGGTGTGTCACTGCCGTGATACTCATCACGGCTAGGCCGTGACAGATTTTGACTTGTGAGGGTCTGGTTCAGCTGACAAGTCACGGCAGTGATGGGCATCACGGCTAGGCCGTGACCAGTTCTGACTTCAGTCTTCTTACTTTTCAGTTTTGCTCGATCATGGCCGTGATGGGCTCTGTTTGGCTCATTTTCTTCACTTTTCAAGCCCCATCTTCATCCAAGCTCCATCATGGTCAATCCTGAGCATTTTAACCTTAATTCATGCAAAAAAACACCACAAAAACCGCCTTACCCGTTCCAAAGTAAAAACTAACAAAAATCAAATTAAATATGCCTAACCTATATGAAAATGCATGCAAAATGATAAGCAAATATGAGGTGTAATCACACTCATCAAATCACCCCAAGCTTAAGACTTTGCTTGTCCTCAAGCAATAACTAAGGCCAGACAAGATAATCGGAGCATGGATAGTGAACCAAGAACCCGAGTAACTAATCCAAGTAATAGGCATATTCAATAAGTACCCAAGAGATAATCGATTTCAAGTCCAATTAGAAGCTTAGGTTCATTTAAATTCATATTCTCACTGATTTGGGTACTCTTCTCGCCTCACTCAAGTGTTTAAGGGTATATGACAATTCGCTCAATTTCCTCAAGGAAGGTACTCTACCATATGTTTGACTATCAACCAAATCTCTACTTTATTAATGAAAACACATAAGAATCAAGAGGTCTTTTACTTTGGTTGTAATGGGGCCATGGGATTATTTGTTAGGTGGGGAAATCAAGAAAAGGAAATTCAAGGAGGATAAACAAATTATCAAACATTGCAAAGCATGACAACCTTCTAAAATACCTTTTTGGGCTTTGATTCATTTTTCCACCTTTCTATATTTCTTTTTATTTTATTTCTCACTTTCTTTTTGTCATCCCCTTCTCCATTTTTTTTTATTTTATTTGTTTATTTATATGGCGAAGGGGAGATTTTCAATTCAAGATAAATATTTTTTTAACTTTCTCATCCCATAATTTTTCAAACTACCTTTTTACCCTTTTACAATACTTTAAAAGGTGCCATATCAAACATTATTCATCAAAATATTTCAAGGTGCCAAGAAAAGTATTTTATTCTTTTAGGCTCAAAATTGGGCAACTAAGGGGTAGCATTTAATCAATCAAAGCTCAGAAGGCCGGAAGAAATACCTAATGCCTCAATCATTTTCAAAAATGTTTTCAAAATTTTTTAAGTTTCAAAACAGTTTCAAGTCAAGTTCTAGAGAATACAATCCAAGAGGAATAAAACACTCTATCACAAAGAATGGGGTAGATTAATGAGTACCCCTTTTAGCCTCAAAAATCTCACATTTAGTAGTTTAAAATCAATGAGAAACACAAATCTAAGGTACCACATGCTAATTATCAACTATCAAAAGATCATCTCAAGAATTTTTATTTTTAGCCTTATCACAAGAATAAAAAAAATTGGGTTCAAAAATTCACTATCTCAATTTATTTGGCACCAAGTTCTCACAATTGGATGCATAATCTAAGCAAGGGGGAAATCTAATCATGTGATCATGCAAAACTATCCTTATATGAATGCAACATGAAAAATGCAAAGATGCAAAAGGTTTTCAAAAATACCCCTACCCCAAGCTTAAAAACTTACATTGTCCCTAATGTAAATAATCAAGTCGGAGAGAGGAGAAAAAATGGAACAACTCACCGAGGTGGTATCGGGTGCTGGCTCACATGCCTAGTCAAAAGCTTGTTGGAAATTGTATCACGGCCGTGAGGCTCATCACGGCTAGGCCATGATCAATTCTGGTCTTCAGGAGCTGTCCTGTCACGGCCGTGACCTGTGTCACGGCTAGGCCGTGATCAATTCTGATCTTAGGGTCCTTCTCATCACGACCGTGATGGATGTCACGGCTTGGCCGTGATCCTTTCTGGTCTTCAAGGTTAGCTCATCACGGCCGTGACCTATGTCACGGCCTGGGCGTGATGACTTCTGACTTTATTTGTCCCTGCCCTTCTTGCTCTTCCTTCCTTCTTAACCTGAAAACACTTGAAAAATCTATTAATTTATGATTTTTTTTTCTCTTGATCTTCTCAAATTATTCAAGAGTTAAATTCAAAAACAAATGGAAAAGGGAAAGAAAACTTGGGTTGCCTCCCAAGAAGCGCTTATTTATGGTCTTAAGCTTGACCATACTTCCTTCAATCAACCGGGGTCGGCTGGGCGTAGAAGTGCAGGAACACTTCTCTTCCATGGGAGTCCTTCAAAGAGCCGATTCTGCTCATATGGCCAATTGCGCTTCCGCTTCGCTCTTTTCACTCTAAGCTTCATGGCCTTACTCCCTCCCGGCGGAAGTTTTGTTTCCACATGATGAGCAACTCCAACTTCATCATTATTGGGTGCATCATTTGCCATGCAAATCTTCGGAGTTGCTTCCATGTTGAGCTCTCTCTTTACCACCGGAGATGATATATCAATCCTGCAGACATGACTCACAAAAGGAGGGTTGTTATATGAGTTAGTCAATTCAAAATCGACCCTACCTTTCTCTACATTCAGAGAGAGTTTGCCATTCTTTACATCTATCTTTGCTCCAACGGTGGCCAAGAATGGCCTTCCTAAAATGATGGGGAATTCAGAATTCCCTTTCATATCTAATACCAGGAAATCGGTAGGGATGAAAAATTTCCCTACCTTTACGGGAACATTCTCTAGTATGCCTAGAGGAGTTTTAGTTGAGCCATTCACAAATTGTAACTAGAATTTAAATGGACTCAACTCCTTGGTTCCCAACCTCTCCAAGATAGTAAGCGGCATCAAGCTCGCACTAGCCCCTAGGTCACATAAGGCTTGGTCTATTTGCACTTCTTCAATTGAGCAAGCGAAACAGAAACTACCTGGTTCTTTCAGTTTAGGAGGCATATTAGCTTCTGTATCTACTTGCTTTCTCTTGACCAACCTTTGTGGGAAAGGTATCGGGGGTTGGTACGGTGGTGGAGGGACATACTTTGGTTCTGGCTCTTCATCTTCGCTCATGTCCTCCTCTGGTTCCACGTCCTTTTCAACCACCCCAAGCTTATCATCCTTTAAGTGTATGGCATTACAATGTTCATTGGGATTTACTTCGGGTTGCCCCAGGAACGTACCCTTAGGTCTAGAGTATGTGCTGGCTTGTTGGGCAATCTGAGTTTCTAGCATCTTGTTATGGATGGCTAAGTTATCTACCTTAGATGCTAGCTCTTTTATTGCCTCGTTTACTGCCCTACCTTGTTGTCTAAACTCTTCATTTTGTTTTGTTTGAGTTTCAACAAAACTTTCCAATAAAGACTCGAGTTTAGACTTCTGTACCTGAGGATACCCTGCTGTGGGTTTCCTGTTACCTTGGCCCTCTTGGAACTCATGATTCAGCGTGTTGGTGTAGTTCCCGTAGGAGAGGTAAGGGTTGTTCTTCCTTTGTTTGTAAGCATTTGGGGAAGCATAGTTTGGCAACTTCGGGTTCGTATCATAGTAGTTGTGACAAGAGTTCACTTGTTCCCCCGAAGCGCCTGACCCATGAGCAATACCACATGGGCACTCCATGATGTCATGTCCCTGCATTCCACAAATCTCACAAACAATGTTAGTGGCACCTATTGAATTCACGTTAGCTCTTTCAAGCTAATCAAAGCGTTTATTCAGTGAGCCTATTTTAGACATTATAAGATCAGTGCTATTCATTTCAAACTTACCCCCCGAAATCTTTTTCGGGTTATTACCTCTTTCTGAACCCCATTGGTGGTAGTTGGTGGCCACGTTTTCAATGATGTTGAATGCCTCAGTCAGAGGCCTATTCATGAAGGCTCCACCAGCTACGGAATCAAGTGACACTTTCGAAGAGTAATCCAATCCATTGTAGAAGGTGTGCACTAATAACCACCTCTCGAGTCCATGATGTGGGCAAGACTCCAGCAATCCCTTGTAGCGATCCCAAGCTTCTGACAAGCATTCTCCGTCCTTTTGGAAGAAGCCGCTGATCTGGGCTCGTAGGTAAGCCGTCTTGGATGGAGGGAAGAATTTCTCCAAGAACGCCTGCTCCAGTTGGTCCCAAGTCGACAAGGTATTAGTGGGCCCTTGTTTGAGCCAAGCTTTTGCTTTTCCAGTAAGAGAAGAGGGGAACAACCTCAAGCGAATAGCATCAACCGGGGCGCCTTGAATTCTAACTGCATCGGTGAACTCCAGGAATGTCTCCACGTGATCAGTCGGTCCTCCGAGGGCAGTCCTCCGAATTGATGTTGCCTAATCATGTTAATGAGCATAGGAGGTATATTGTAGTTCTTCGCCTCGATCTCTGTCCTAGCAATCCCAGTTTGCAAACCCCTCGCATTTGGGGCTGCGTAGTCCTTCAATGGCTTCGTATCCGGGAGATTCGCCATGAGTGGAATGGGAATCAACCTCTCTCTCTCTCTCTTTGTAGTCTCCTTTGTCTGTGAAAGGTCCTTTCGACTTCGGGGTCGACCTCACTAAGGTTTCCAAGACTTAGTGATCTTTGCATAAAAGAGAAAACAACACAGAGATAGATACTCTAGAAGGAAAAAGATTTTTTTTTCAAATATAAAAATTAAATAAATAAAAAGAAAAAGATCAGAAAAATCAATTTAAAAATTAAATTGAGATTTGAGAAGGCACAGTCCCCGGCAACGGCGCCAAAAACTTGATGTGTCGTGCGAGTGCACGTGCGATCCGGCAAGTGTACCGGATTGTCGCCAAGTAATAAAAAGATATCGATCCCACAGAGACCGTGATCTCAAATCGCAACTAATTATCAAATTGACTAAACTGGATTATATGAAAAAGATTTGGATTTTTGAAATAAGAGATAACTTAAAATCAGAATCAAGTAAAACAAAAAGTAAATCAGTTTATGGTTTTACAGATCTAAATGGATTCCTAGGAATTTGGGTTACCAACAAGATCGTTTATGTTACTAAATTGATTAACCCCTGTTAATTATCGAAAATCCCTTGAAGGCGAATTTATCCTCAAATAGTTTAAGCTCCCTCTCGGGTTACAAAAACCGTGCCCAATTAAACCAACCCCTACTCTCGTGGTAGTCGAATTTAGATTGGACCCTTTACGTTTTGTGACAATTCGTTAATCCTCGAAGGACGACTTCTAACTCTCGTGATTTCAGTCCTAAGTCTGATTCAATGGATCCGACACCTAAGTTCACCGCTAGGTTCCTCCTTAGAATGTCTACGACATGCAAATAAGTGCGCACCAGATTTACAAGTAATTCAAACACTAGAAATCAGATCTAAAGCAAAATCGCAATTAACAAAGATAATACATCAAATTAACAACATAAATCAACCTTGGGCATATTCCCAATCCCTAGAAATTAAACTACTACTCAAGCATTGCCATGGTGATGACAAGCTTGGTTAACAACAACATGAAAATAAAAATAAGAGAAGAGAGGAGGAAGAAGAAGAGAGATCCTAAATTATAGCCTAAGAGTAGCAGCCCCAAAAGTCCTCTTCTTAGTCTCTGCCTGATGCCTTATTTATAGATTTGGGAAGTTTGAATCCCAATCTAACGCAAATTAGATCCAAATCAGTTGCTTCTGATCCAAGTAATGCGCGTCACGGCCGTGACGGATTCTGCCTTGCGCGTGTCTTCAGTGATTGGTCTGTCACGGCCGTGATACTCATCACGGCTAGGCCGTGACAGATTCTGACTTGTGAGGGTCTGGTTCAGCTGACAGGTCACGGCCGTGATGGGCATCACGGCTAGGCCGTGACCAGTTATGACTTCAGTCTTCTTTCTTTTCAGTTTTGCTCGATCATGGCCGTGATGGGCTCTGTTTGGCTCATTTTCTTCACTTTTCAAACCCCATCTTCATCCAAGCTCCATCATGGTCAATCCTGAGCATTTTAACCTTAATTCCTGCAAAACAACACCACAAAAACCGCCTTACCCGTTCCAAAGTAAAAACTAACAAAAATCAAATTAAATATGCCTAAACTATATGAAAATGCATGCAAAATGATAAGCAAATATGAGGTATAATCACACTCATCAGTGCACCACACCGAGCCAGGTCATGAACCTGGTGCACTAGACCGAGCCAGATCATGAATCTGGGGCACCAGACCGAGCCAGGTCATGAATCGGGTGCACCAGACCGAGCCAGGTCAGGAATCCGGTGCACCACACCGAGCCAGATCAGAAATCTGGTGCACCTTACCCAGCCAAATCAGAAATCCGGTGCACCACACCGAGGCAGGTCAGGAATCCGATGTACCAGACAGACCCAAGTCTGGAATTTGGGGCACCATGCTGAGCCAGATCAAGAATATGGTGCACCACCCCGAGCCACGTCATAAATCTGTTGCACCAGACCCAGCCAAATCGTGAATCTGGTCCACCAGACCGAGCCAATTCAGGAATCTTGTGCACCACACAGAGCCAGATCAGGAATCTGGTGCATCACACCGAGCCAGGTCATGAATCTGGTGCACCAGACAGAGCCAGGTCATGAATCTGGTGCACCAGACCGAGTCAGATCATGAATCTGGTGCACCAGACCGAGCCAGGACATGAATCTGGTGCACCAGACAGAGCCAGGTCAGGAATCTGGTGCACCACACCGAGCCAGGTCATAAATCTGGTGCACCACACCGAGCCAAATCGTGAATCTGGTGCACCAGACCGAGCCAATTCAAGAATCTTGTGCACCACAGAGAGCCAGATAAGGAATCTGGTGCATCACACCGAGCCAAGTCATGAATCCGGTGCACCAGACCGAGCCAGGTCATGAATCTGGTGCACCAGACCGAGCCAGATCATGAATCTGGTGCACCAGACCGAGCCAGGTCATGAATCTGGTGCACCAGATAGAGCCAGGTCAGGAATCCGGTGCACCACACCGAGCCAGATCATGAATCTGGTGCACCAGATCGAGCCAAGTCAGGATTCTGGTGCACCACACCGAGCCAGATCAGGAATCTGGTGCACCACACCGAGCCAGGTCATGAACCTGGTGCACCAGATCGAGCCACATCATGAATCTGGGGCACCAGACCGAGCCAGGTCATGAATCGGGTGCTCCAGACCGAGCCAGGTCAGGAATCCGGTGCACCACACCGAGCCAGATCAGGAATCCGGTGCACCTTACCCAGTCAAATCAGAAATCCGGTGCACCACACCGAGGCAGGTCAGGAATCCGGTGCACCAGACAGAGTCAAATCATGAATCTGGTACACCAGACCGAGCCAGATCATGAATCTGGTGCACCACACCGAGCCAGATCAGGAATCCGGTGAACCACACCGAGGCAGGTCAGGAATCCGGTGCACCTGACCGAGCCAACTTAGGAATCTGGTGTACCACATCGAGCCAGATCAGGAATCTGGTGCACCAGACCGAGCCAGGTCATGAATCTGGTGCACCAGACCGAGCCAGGTCAGGAATCTGGTGCACCACACCGAGCCAGATCAGGAATCCGGTGCACCTTACACAGCCAAATCAGAAATCCGGTGCACCACACCGCGGCAGGTAGGAATACGATGTACCAAACCAAGTCAAATCATGAATTAAGACACCGATAGGCAGGTCATGAATCGTGCACCGACGAGCCAGTCATGAATCCGTGCACCCCAGCCAGTCGAATCGGTGCACCACACAGAGCCATATCATGATGTGCCTGACCGACCCAAGTCGATTGTGCACCACACCTAGCCGATCGTGAATCGGTGCACCACACCGATCCAGATCATGAACCTGGTGCACTGCACGAGCGATCATGAATCGGGGCACTAGACCGAGACAGGTCATGAATCGTGCACGACGAGCCAGTCGTGAACCGGGCACCACACCTAGCCAGATCATGAATCTTGTGCACCAGACCTAGCCAGGTCAGGATTCTGGTGCACCACACCGGCCAGATCAGGAATCTGGTGCACCACACCGAGCCAGGCCTTGAACCTCGTGCACCACACCAAGCCATATCATGAATCTGGGGCACCAGACCGAGCCAGGTCATGAATCGGGTGCACCACACCGAGCCAGGAATCCTGCACCACAGAGGCTGCACCTACCAATCAATCGAAATCTGCACCACAGAGGCGATTCAGAACTGCACCAAACCGAGTCATATCATGAATTACACCGACATAGGAAGGTCATGAATCGTTGCACCGCACCGAGCCAGGTGCACGAAGGATCATGAATCGCAGGAGGCAGTCATGAATCCCACCATACCGAGCCAAGTCAGGATTCTGGTGCACCACACCGAGTCAAATTAGGAATCTGGTGCACCTTACCCAATCAAATCAGAAATCTGGTGCACCACACCGAGGCAGGTCAGGGATCCGATGTACCAAACCGAGTCACATCATGAATTCGGTACAACAGACCTAGGCAGGTCATGAATCTGTTGCACCAGACCGAGCCAGGTCAGGAACCCGGTGCACCACACCGAGCCAGATCATGAATCTGGTGCAACAGAAAGAGCCAGGTCAGGAATCTGGAGCACCAGACCGAGCCAAATCGTGAATCTGGTGAACCAGACCGAACCAATTCAGGAATCTTGTGCACCACACGGCCAGATCAGGAATCTGGTGCACCACACCGAGCCAGATCAAGAATCCGGTGCACCTTACCCAGCCAAATCAGAAATCCGATGCACCACATCGAGGAAGGTCAGCAATCTGGTGCACCTTACCCAGCCAAATCTGAAATTCGGTGCACCACACCGAGGCAGGTCAGGAATCCGATGTTCCAAACAGAGTCAAATCATGAATTCGGTACACCAGACCTAGGCAGGTCATGAATTTGTTGCACCAGACCGAGCCAGGTCATGAATCTGGTGCACCAGACCGAGCCAGGTCATGAATCTGGTGCACCAGACCGAGCCAGGTCATGAATCTGGTGCACCAGACCGAGCCAGGTCAGGAACCCGGTGCACCACACCGAGCCAGATCATGAATCTGGTGCAACAGAAAGAGCCAGGTCAGGAATCTGGAGCACCAGACCGAGCCAAATCGTGAATCTGGTGCACCAGACCGAACCAATACAGGAATCTTGTGCTCCACACAGAGCCAGATCAGGAATCTGGTGCACCAGACCGAGCCAGATCAGGAATCCGGTGCACCTTACCCAGCCAAATCAGAAATCCAATGCACCACATCGAGGAAGGTCAGGAATCCGGTGCACCTTACCGTGCCAAATCTGAAATCCGGTGCACCACACCGAGGCAGGTCAGGAATCCGATGCACCAAACAGAGTCAAATCATGAATTCGGTACACCAGACCTAGGCAGGGCATGAATTTGTTGCACCAGACCGAGCCAGGTCATGAATCTGGTGCACCAGACCATGCCAGGTCATGAATCTGGTGCACCAGACCGAGCCAGGTCATGAATCTGGTGCACCAGACCGAGCCAGGTCAGGAATCCGGTTGATAGTGTGATTTTACATCATATTTCATGTGCACTTTCGCATGCATTTTTCATATAGTTTTGGCTTAATTAATTGATTTTTGTTAGTTTTTTACCTTGGAACGGGTAAGGTGGTCTTGTGATGTTGTTTTGAAGAAATCAATGTAAAAATGATCAAAGTTGACCATGATGGAGCTTGGAATAAAGATAGAGCTAAAAGAGGAAGAATTGAGCCAAACAGAGCCCATCACGGCCTGGCGGTGATGACCATCACGGCCATGATCAAGCAGAGCAGAAGGCAAAAGTCAGAAGCTATCACGGCCTAGCCGTGATTCTCATCACGACCGTGACAATCCAGAAGGCAAAAGTCAGAAGTCATCACGGCCAGCCGTGATACGCATCATCCGCACCGTGTGCAGAACCCGATTGGTGGAGACAGAAGCGATCACGGCCTAGCCGTGATGAGGTTCACGGCCTAGCCGTGATGAGGTTCACGGCTGTGATGTTCCAATTTTGAAAGCGCGCCCATTCCAGAACGCGTCACGTCCCGGCCGTGATGGCCATCACGGTCGTGACGCGTGGCCTCTCTATAAATAAGAAGATCAGACAGACCTAAAGGAAACTCTTTTTTCGTAGACAACTGTTTTAGATTGTTTTTGAATCCTTATTTTGGAGTTGCGTCTCCCTACTCTCTTTTCTTGTTTACAATTATGGTGAATTCCGATTGTTTGTATGACGTTACGAGCATGAGGAACTAATCCCCATGTCTAAGGGATCAATGAAACCACCCATGGCGGTGTAGCGTTCATATGATGTATGCCTCTCTCCTTTACCTCAATTCATGTTTTCCAATTCTGATTTTATTGCGTTGATCATAAGCATGCGTGATTGACTAGTTAACGTGATAAGGCTTGATAGGCGATTCGCGTTTTGATGATCGGGTTATGAGACCTAGGAAGTAATTAACTCGATCGTTGAATACGTCCTATTGAGCACGACAGTGAATTTAGGAGAATTTGGGGGTCCCGGTTGACATTAAAATTGAATTTAGGGAGAGGATCATCATCACTTGGGTACTTTGCATGATTGGGTAGTGGATTTGTGACCTTAGATGTGTTAATTCCATATTTTAATTCTTGATTTCTAATCGATTTGTTAAATTAAATTGCGATCCTATCTTTTCTCTCTCTTCAACCGCTTTCTGTTACTTGGCCAAACTTATCGAATTTTCTCGCGAATTGGTAGAATTGGTAGCCCAATCCTTGTGTTCGACCTCGGTAATTACTTACCGTGTTTATTTTATTACTTGCGACGACCCGGTACACTTGCCGGTGACTCAACAAGTTTTTGGCGCCGTTGCCGGGGATTGGCACAACCAATTTTCCTAATTTTTTGGGAAGTTTGATTATTTGGTTAAGCTGTTTTTTTTATTTTCTGTTATTTCTTACTATTATTTCTCTCTACTTCTTTGATTCCACTTGGTCTTGCCTTGTTTTTGTATGCGAGGTACCCTTTTACAAGAGGACTTGCTATTTGATTCGGAGATCACCAGGACCGAGAAGCGATTAAGGAAAGAAGCCAGAGAACGAAAGAGGCTTGAAGCTATTAATTTTGAGAGGATGGCCGAAGAAAACCCTCCTCCTCCTCGTTACAAGCCTCTCTTCGAGTACGATCTACCCAATTTGGATGGTTGTGCTTCTTCTATTGTGAGGGGCAACCTGAATACAGATTCCTTCAGAGTGGAAGGGTGTGTCACATCCCAGATCCGTGGGAATCAGTTTGATGGGAGTGGCAAACAAGACCCTCATAGACACATCACTCACTTCCTTGAAGCTTGTGACTTGCAGAGGACAAGAGGTGTTTCTCAAGATGAGTTTCGCCTGCGGCTATTCCCTCTCTCTCTTAGGGATGTCGCTCGTGATTGGTTTGACAGCTTGGATCAGAACAGTATCAGAACTTGGGAGCAAATGGCACAAAAGTTCCTAACTAAGTATTTTCCTCCTCAGAAAGCGGCACAAGCAAGAGTAGCCGTCACATCTTTCAGGCAGACAGAAGATGAAACCTATAATGAAGCTTGGGAGAGGTACAATGTGATCTTGAGAAGATGTCCTTCGGCGTTCTTTGACCCGGTCTCCAAGGTTCAACATTTCTTTAACGGGTTAAGGGGGCGCTACCAGATGAACTGTGATGCCACAGCTGGCGGCTCCTTTTCCTATTTATCAGCTGAGGATGGATGGGCGTTATTGGAGAAGATGTCGTACAATGATTACAACCGTGGTAGGGAATCCTCAAGTGGAGTCAGTTCTGCAACAATAGAAGCCATTCTAGAGCAAAATAAGCTGTTGAAGATGCAGAATGCGGCCTTGTCTGGGAACAAGAAGGTGAATGTGATACATGAGGGAATGCCTCCGGGTTGTGATAATTGTAATGGAGATCATGACATTCAGAGCTGTCCGTTCAACTTCTCTCGAGAACATGTGGACTCATGCCACAATTTCTATGACATTGTGCCCCAGAACAACTATCAGAGGAACAGACAGAATGGTTACAGTCAGAATCAGAATAGGGGTTATATGAGGAGAGACCATCCGGGTTTCGCTTGGAGTAATGCTAGTGGTGGTCTAGCCGGGCAAAAACAACCTCAACAGAATTGGCAACAACAACCTCAACAGGGTCAGAGGCCTAACTATGGAATCCATCAGCATAATACTCAGCAGGCTCTTCCGGGGCCTAATCAATTGCAAATAACTGATGGTGGAAGGCAACCTTGGGAGTTGGCTCTTGAGAAGGTGAATGCGGAAGTTGAGAAGTTGGCAATGAATACAGGCATAGCCATTGATAAGTTAGCAACTCATACAGGGGCGGCAATTCAGAATCTAGAGACACAGATTGCTCAGCTCGCAAAGCAACTAAATGAGCGTCCCCCAGGCACTTTCCGAGGTGATACCGAGAACAACCCTAAGAACCAATGCAATGCCATAACAACTAGAAGCGGTAGGGTGTTGGGATCTAATAGGGGTGCAACTAGTTCTCAGGAAGTTGAGGAGGAACAACCACATGTTGAGGAAGAGCAACCTAGGAAAGGGGAGTTGGAAAGTGACAAGGCACCGGAGCAAGGGGGAAGGCTGAAACTTGTAGATGAAGAGTTCAGAAAAAAGAAGTGGGTTGAGCCCAAAGACCTCCCGCCCTACATGAAGGTACCATATCCTGAAGGATTGAAGAAGCCTCAACATGATAAACAGTTCAATAAATTCCTTGATGTCTTCCGCAAACTTCAAATTAACATTCCATTTGCGGAAGCCTTGGAACAAATGCCATCTTATGCCCGGTTTATGAAGGAGCTTCTCTCCAAGAAGCAGAGAATAGTGGATGAGGAAACGGTTGCTTTGACCGAGGAGTGTAGTGCCATTCTTCAAAGAAAACTACCTCCAAAGTTGAAGGACCCCGGTTCTTTTTATATACCATGCACCATTGGGGGGATGACTCTAGGAAAGGCATTGTGTGATCTAGGGGCAAGCATCAACTTGATGCCCCTCTCTATGATGAAGATGTTGGGGATCAAAGAAGTCAAGGATACACGGATGTCACTCCAAATCGCCGATCGTTCTATAAAATATCCTTATGGGGTGGTCGAAGATTTGTTAGTGAAGGTGGACAAGTTCATATTTCCGGTGGATTTCGTGGTGCTTGATATGGATGAAGATGCCGAGATCCCTCTCATATTGGGTAGGCCCTTCTTGGCCACTGGGCGTGCCTTGATAGATGTGAAACAAGGGAAACTCACTCTAAGGGTGCAAGATGATGAGGTAGTCTTCAATGTCTTTGAAGCAATGAAGCACCCTGTTGAGAGGTTGGATGTGTATCGAGTGGATATGGTGGACTCAACTGTCAAGGCAAAGGCAACTAGAGAAGCCCATGGTTCTTCACTTGCACAAGTGTTGGTAAAATCCCATGTTGATGATAGTGAGGAAAATGACCCTTCGGGGGATGAGGACTATCTTCAGTGGTTAAAGGACATGGAAGCCTTAACGAGTCTCCCGGAGGATGAAGGTGCAAGGGAAAAGCTCAACAAAGAAGGAATGAAAGAAGCTGTGCGTGAGGAAGTGATTAAACCTTTAGAGGCCGGAATCATCTATCCAATCTCGGATAGTAGTTGTGTTAGTCCAATTCATGTGGTCCCAAAGAAAGGTGGCACGACCGTGGTGGTCAATAAAAGCAATAAATCGATCCCAACAAGGACCATCACGGGGTGGAGAGTACGTGCCGATTATAGAAGGCTGTTGGACTTAAATGAGTTGTCCGGGAACCGCATGCAAGCATATGAAAAGGCAAGAACCTACAAAAAGCGGACCAAGGCATGGCATGGCAAGCAAGATCTTCTTCCGGATTAACCCTTAGGGGTGACTTGAGTCAGGCTCGGGACGTTAAACAAGCGCTTATTGGGAGGCAACCCAAGCTTCTTAACCCTTCTCTTTAGTGCTTTTCATTTTCTTAGTAGTTTTTGTTTTTGATTTCACTCTTGAATAATTTGAGAAGATCAAGAGTTTTCTTTTACTAATAAAATTGCCAAGTGATTTCAGGAAGGGAGAGCAAGAAGGCAAGGAAAAAGCAGAGGCAGCAGCCATCATGCCCAGGTCGTGACACTGGTCACGGCCGTGATGGGCTAAAAATGAAGACCAGAAAGGATCACGGCCCAGCCGTGATGCCCATCACGGGCATGATGGAAAGACCCTGAAGAGCAGAGAGCATCACGGCCTAGCCGTGATGGAGGTCACGGCCGTGACAGGCCAGCCCTGAGGACCTGAATTGATCACGGCCTAGCCGTGATGAGGCTCACGGCCGTGATGTACTTCCCAACCAGTTTCTGACTGGAATGAGAGCCAACAACCGCTACCGCCTGGGTAAGTCGTTCCAATTTTTCTCCTCTCTCCGACTCGATTGTTTACATTGGGGACAATGTAAATTTTTAAGCTTGGGGTGGGGGTATTTTGCATTTGCATTATTCATGTTGCATTCATATAGTTTTGCATGATAGTTTTGCATGATCACATGATTCGATTGCCCTTTGCTTAGATATGGTGCATCCAATTGTGAAGAACTGAGCGCCAAATTAATTTGAGATAGTGAAGTGTAGACCCAATTTTTTTTTCAATCTTGTGATAAGGCAAATAATGAAAATGCTTGAGATGATATTTAATAGTTGATAATTAGCATATGGTTCCGTAGATTTGTGTTTCTCATTGATTTCTGAACCACAAATTGTGAGATTTTGAGCCAAAGGGGTACTCACTATATCTACCCCATTCTTTGTGTTAGAGTGTTATTCCTCTTGGATTGTAATTCTCTAGAACTTGACTTGAAACCGTTTCAAAGCTTAAAAATTTTTGAAAACATTTTTGAAAATGATTGAGGCACTAGGTATTCTTTCCGGCCTTCCGATCTTTGATTGACTAAATGCTATCCCTTAGTTGCCCAATTTTGAGCCTAAAAGAATGAAATACTTTTCTTGGTACCTTGAAACATATTGTTGAATGATGCTTGATAGGACCTTCTAAAGTATTACAAAAGGGTAAAAAGGTAGTTGAATAAGTATGGGATGAGAAAATCAGAAAAATATTTCTCCTGAATTGAAAATCTCTCCTTCTCAAATAAAAATAAAAACAAAAAGAAAACAAAAAAAATGGAGAACGGAATGACAAAAGAAAAGTGAGAAATAAAACAAAAAGAAAAAAAGAAAGGTGGAAAAGTGAATCAAAACCCAAAAGGGTATTTTAGAAAGTCATGTTTGCAATGCTTGATATGCTGTGTAGCCTTTTGAAATTTCCTTTTCTTGATTTCCCCACCTAACGATTAATCCCATGGCCCCGTTACAACCAAATCAAAAGACCTCTTGATTCTTAATTGTTTTCATTAATAAAGTAGAGATTTGGTTGATAGTCAAGCCTATGGTAGAGTTCATTCCTTGAGGAAATCGAGCGAAATGTCATATATCCCTAAACACTCGAGTGAGGCTAGAAAGAGTGCCCAAATCAGTAAGAATATGAGTCTAAGAAACCTAAGAGGCTAATTGGACTTGGATTGATTGTCTCTTGCTAAATCATTTGAATTGCCTATTACTTGGATTAGTTGCCCGGGTTCTAAATCACACTATCCATGCTTTGATTATTTTGATCTTCTGGCCTTAGAGATTGCTTGAGGACAAGCAAATTTTAAGCTTGGGGTGATTTGATAGTGTGATTTTACATCATATTTCATGTGCACTTTCGCATGCATTTTTCATATAGTTTAGGCATAATTAATTGATTTTTGTTAGTTTTTTACCTTGGAACGGTTAAGGTGGTCTTGTGATGTTGTTTTGCAGAAATCAATGTAAAAATGATCAAAGTTGACCATGATGGAGCTTGGAATAAAGATAGAGCTAAAAGAGGAAGAATTGAGCCAAACAGAGCCCATCACGACCTGGCCGTGATGACCATCACGACCATGATAAAGCAGAGCAGAAGGTAAAAGTCAGAAGCTGTCACGGCCTAGCTGTGATTCTCATCACGGCCGTGACAATCCAGAAGGCAAAAGTCAGAAGCTGTCACGGCCTAGCCGTGATACAGAGCACGGCCGTGACAGGCCAGTTGGTGGAGACAGAAGCGATCACGGCCTAGCCGTGATGAGGTTCACGGCCGTGATGTTCCAATTTTGAAAGCACGCCCATTCCAGAACGCGTCACGGCCTGGCCGTGATGGCCATCACGGCCGTGACGCGTGGCCTCTCTATAAATAAGAAGCGCAGACAGACCTAAAGGAAACTATTTTTTCGTAGACAACTGTTTTAGATTGTTTTTGAATCCTTATTTTGGAGTTGCGTCTCCCTACTCTCTTTACTTGTTTACAATTATGGTGAATTCCGATTGTTTGTATGCCGTTACGAGCATGAGGAACTAATCCCCTTGTCTAAGGGATAAATGAAACCACCCATGACGGTGTAGCGTTCATATGATGTATGCCTCTCTCCTTTACCTCAATTCATGTTTTCCAATTCTGATTTTATTGCGTTGATCATAAGCATGCGTGATTGACTAGTTAACGTGATAAGGCTTGACAGGCGATTCGCGTTTAGAACTTGAATTGGAATCGCTGATTGAATATTACACGAGAGTGAATAGGAGATTAGTGCAACCCTATAGGGAACCAGATTTAACAGAGTTTGATGATTGGGTTATGAGACCTAGGAAGTAATTAACTCAATCGTTGAATACGTCCTATTGAGCACGACAGTGAATTTAGGAGAATTTGGGGGTCCCGGTTGACATTAAAATTGAATTTAGGGAGAGGATCATCATCACTTGGGTACTATGCATAATTGGGTAGTGGATTTGTGACCTTAGATGTGTTAATTCCATATTTTAATTCTTGATTTCTAATCGATTTGCTAAATTAAATTGCGATCCTATCTTTTCTCTCTCTTCAACCACTTTCTGTTACTTGGCCAAACTTATCGAATTTTCTCGCGAATAGGTAGAATTGGTAGCCCAATCCTTGTGTTCGACCTCGGTAATTACTTACCGTGTTAATTTTATTACTTACGACGACCCGTTACACTTACCGGTGACTCAACACCGGTGCACCACATCCAGCCAGATCATGAATCTGGTGGACTAGACTGAGCCAGGTTAGGAATCTGGTGCACCACACCGAGCCAGATCAGGAATTCGGTGTGGTGCACCTGACCGACCCAAGTCAGGATTCTGGTGCACCACACCTAGCCAGATCAGGAATCTGGTGCACCACACCGAGCCAGGTCATGAACCTGGTGCACCAGACCGAGCCAGGTCAGGAATCCGGTGCACCACACCGAGCCAGATCATGAATCTTGTGCACCAGACCGAGCCAGGTCAGGATTCTGGTGCACCAAACCTTGCCATATCAGGAATCTGGTGCACCACACCGAGCCAGGTCATGAACCTGGTGCACCAGACCGAGCCAGATCATGAATCTGGGGCACCAGACCGAGCCAGGTCATGAATCGGGTGCACCAGACCGAGCCAGGTCAGGAATCCGGTGCACCACACCGAGCCAGATCAGGAATCTGGTGTTGGTGTAAGCCCTAGAGGCCAATGTATTTCTTTAGACTTACATTTGTATCTTGCTATTTCATATATATATATATATATATATATATATATATATATATATATATATATATAGAGGCATTATATATATTTATTGTGTTACTTGTTTAAACATAATAAAGTCCTTAGAATAGAAATTTCAGTTTAATAGAATATCAAGTACATGACTTGATCGTGAGACACTATTGAACAATGAAATCCTATTCTTAAATATCCGTAGTCAAGTATTTTATTAATAAGGACAATAATAATACAATTGAGACTATTATGTGTGCAGACTGATGACCACATCTCTCCGGTCATAGATATGAGATATCGAGTTGCCACATAGGTACGCATTAAGGTAATGATGTACTGGATTGACCCACCATGAGAACACTACATGGAGCGTTATGTGAGTGTCATAAGTAGTTCTCATAGTGACAATGGTGTATGTAATCCTTCGACCTGAAATCACTACGATCCCTACATGAGGAGTCGTGTGCTTTAATATCGTCAAACGTCATCTGTAATAGGATGATTATAAAGACGATCATTGGGCATACCACGAGCCATGCAGAGGGATGTGAGTGACCTAGATGGAATTTGTCCCTCCTACATAACAGGAGTAATATCTGTGGGCCCCCTGATAGAGTGAGACTCGTAAAATGCATGGCCAGTCTTTGAAATGAGTCAATATGAGATATTGACCTCATTTGTTGTTAAGTCTACTCTTGTATCGGGGAACATGATATTGAACCATACAAGGGTGACACATTCTATGCCTTGTGTTCAATATAGATATATGGACAAAGGGATAACAATGCACATGAATATTTGTCACGAAAGGTTTCGACAAATCATCGACTTTCTCACTACTTAGGTAGCAGTGATGTATTGCTAGATACCACATCGTTTGTAATATTAAATGGGATTTAATATTACTGCTAACGTATTGGGAACCTATAGGGTCACACACAAAAGAGCGGATTAAAAGAAGCATTAAAAGAAAGTTGGACTTTCCTATTGGGCCTAGCCATAGTAGATGGGCTTAGGTCAAATGTTGCTCACTAACTCACTTAAGGAGGTGATACTATAAGTAGACCACTTAAGTTGTTGTGCCCAGAAGGTTGATAACCTAGCCGCACAAAAGAGAGTAAGTGTGAACAACAAAGTCTCGGTTTTGAAGCTAGCACTGTGAGACAGAGACGCTTCGGTTCGTGACGTTGGACCCTCACGGAATCCGCTCGTGTGGATACCTCTAGAGACACCGTTCGTGCGGTGTTCGTGATAGACGAATTTCAACAAACAGCCATCGCTTCAAGAGGTAAACTTTCGAATCATGAATCATGACCATTCGCAAGGATCCTTCGATGGGAATTTTTCCGCTGCGTTTCTTTTGTTTTATACGTAAATTCCCAACAGTGGTATCAGAGCCGCTTGTGAAACCATGATTCTGTTACGTGGTTTGCCTGTTATGTATGATAACATGTTTATAATGTGAATCATTTTTCTGAAAATTGTTTTTGAAAATCGTTTGCATCCGGTTTGCGAAACCTTGGTTTTGTGATTTTCGTATGTATATGATATATATGTCTATTGCATGTTTGTGTATATATGCGATATGTACGTTGGTTCTGAATCCTTTTATGTTTTGCGATGGCATCAAATGTTGATGTTAAACATGATTGTTTTCAGTTCTGTGTTGGCGGCGTTAAGGGGTTTCAGACATGAAAAGTTCATGTTGTTGCGGTTGAGGTTCCAAGTGTTGAAACCGTAGCCGTCGTTCCTTGCAACGTGAAGTGTTCACGGGCCTTGCGGTTTTAGGGTTGAAAGGTTGACGCCCTAGCCACCAAGGAAGCGAGGCACACTTCGGAATTTCGGAATTTCTAGCGGGACCCCATGCTACCTCTGCGTAGTGTGTAATTTCGAAATTCAAATTTTGAAATTTTATGTCACCATTTAATAATTATATCAATCACAATAAATGTGATTTATAGTAACATCAATTATAATAAATGTGATTTATTATATATATGTTATGGTTTCAAAATTCAGATTTTGAAATGTGATTTATATCAATCACAATAAATGTGATTTATAGTAACATCAATTATAATAAATGTGATTTATTATATATATGTTACGTTTTCAAAATTCAGATTTTGAAATGTGATTTATATCAATTACAATAAATGTGATTTGTTACAATAAATGTGATTTATGTTAATTGAATAAATGTGATTTATGTCAATTACAATAAATGTGATTTGTGGTAACAACAATTGCAATAAATGTGATTTATGTCATTTACAATAAATATGATTTATAATAAATGTGATTTGTGGTAACAACAATTGCAATAAATATGATTTATAGTAACATCTATTATAATAAATGTGATTTATTATATATATATGTTATGTTTTCAAAATTCAGATTTTGAAATCTCTAATTTATGAAATTAATAATAATAATGATTATGTGTTATTATTGGTTGTTACTATTTATTTGGTGATGTCTGGTGAATGGTTATGGCCTTAGTCCTTTTACCTTTTGGTTTATATTTTGAAATACGGCCTGCGTACCGTGCCTTTCCCTTATATTCCATATGTATCTTCTTTTCTCATCTCACTCCCCTCATATGTAAAATGAGGTTTCTGTTTATGTAATGTAATGATGGAGACAAGAAGACGCTATCACGTGGGAGATCTTGCTTGGAGAAGCTTGGACGCTCCTAGGTTTTAGTTTAGATTCTCTCATTGGCTTGGGAGAATCAATGCGTTAGGGGCCATAACCATATCACATTTATTTACCTTATATATGTATGAGATGCATGTATGTATATAGTATGTTAAAAGATGTTTAACTAATATATGTATGAGATGCATGTATGAAAATAGTAAGTTAAAGAGTTTAACAAATGATGAGATCAAGTTTTAATCAAATCCCTCAAAAGGAAATATTAAGTCACATTTAAAGGCCTTCCGATGCATGGCACTCGCCAAGACTACTATCGATTAAGTGTGGGTCCGCCAAAGCGGGGTACCTTTATCTATAATAGTAAGGCGCGATGGGACAAATGTAATGTTCAACTGCTATCCATTGGGTCTGACTTAACTAAGCCAACTTCAATAGGATTGAAAGGCTTAGAGGCTCATAAGTTGGGCTTTAGTCCATGTGATGGATTAGAATAAGAGTTATTCACCCAACTATCCAAGAGTTGCATGAGATGCAATCGGAAAGTGTTTCCTACCTAAATAACCGAATTTTGGGTGATCAGCCAAAGCTGACTTAAAGCTAGGTGAAATATGGATCTTGGCCCACTAGAAAATCTTCCAACGGGATTTTCCGAATCAATGATGAGGGTCATTGTTTTGAGTAAAATAGTGGGAGGCGTATTTAATTAAAGACCTTATTAAATAACTTCATGGCATGATACTTATACTTTGCATATTTATCTCTGTATATTACCATGGCATCAAACACATCAAGTAACCTGTCATTGCGATCCGTCCTTGAGAAGGACAAACTATCCGGAACGAATTTTCTGGACTGGTACAGAAACTTGAGGATTGTCCTCAAACATGAGAAAAAGCTGTATGTTCTTGAGGAGCCTATTCCTGAGAAGCCACCGGCTTCAAGTGCTCCTAGGGTGAGTGAGGGGATGCTTATAAGAAGCATCAGGATGACGCCTTAGACGTGGGCTGTCTTATGCTTGCTGCCATGACCTCTGAGCTGCAAAAGCAACATGAGACCATGGAGGCGTACGATATGATCGTGCACCTCAAGCTGCTCTACCAAGAGCAAGCAAGCAAGAGGAACTGCCCAAAATACCTGGAAGAAAGCAAGAAGAAGAAGGGAAGTGAGACTTCCACTTCAAGTATGTTTGTTATAGAAGTCAATTTATCTACTTCTGCATCATGGGTATTAGATACCGGATGTGGTTCTCACATTTGTACAAATGTGCAGGATCTAAACAGGAGTAGACCATTGGCAAAGGGCGAAGTCGACCTACGAGTTGGAAATGGAGCAAAGGTTGCTGCTTTAGCCGTAGGGACTTATGTATTGACTTTGCCCACTGGGCTTACTATTCAGTTAGAGAACTGTTATTTTGTGCCTGCAATTAGCAGGAATATCATTTCCGTTTCTTGTTTGGACAAGAGTGGTTTTTCTTTTATAATAAAGAACAAAAGTTGTTCTATTTATTTGGATGATATTTTCTATGCTAGTGCACACATGAGTAATGGGATTTATGTCCTTGATCTTGAAATGCCCATCTATAACATAAATACTAAGAGGTCCAAACCAAATGAGTTGAACCCATCTTATCTTTGGCATTGTCGTTTAGGCCATGTAAATGAGAAGCGCATTTCGAAGCTCCATAAAGATGGACTCTTGGACTCATTTGATTATGAATCATATGAGATATGTGAGTCTTGTTTATTGGGAAAGATGACCAAAGCTCCATTCACCGGCAAAGGTGAAAGAGCCAACGATCTTTTGGGTCTTATACATAGTGATGTATGCGGACCCCTAAACACATTAGCTAGAGGTGGTTTTCAGCACTTCATCACATTTACTGATGATTTCAGTAGATATGGATTTGTGTATCTTATGAAACATAAATCAGAATCCTTTGAAAAGTTCAAGGAATTCAAAAATGAGGTACAAAACCAACTTGGTAAAAATATTAAAGCTCTTCGATCAGATCGAGGTGGTGAATATTTGAGCCTAGAGTTTGATGATCATCTGAAAGAGTGTGGGATTTTATCTCAACTCACTCCACCTGGAACACCACAATGGAATGGTGTTTCTGAGAGGAGAAATCGAACCTTGTTGGACATGGTTCGGTCTATGATGAGTCATGCAAACCTTCCAAACTCTTTCTGGGGACATGCTCTATTAACAGCAGCTTTTACACTTAACCGTGTTCCGTCCAAAACGGTAGAAAAGACACCATATGAGATATGGACTGGTAGACGACCCAGCATGTCTTTTATGAAGATTTGGGGTTGTGAAGCTAATGTAAAACTTCAAGTTTCTAATAAGCTTGATCCCAAATCTGATAAATGCTTCTTTGTGGGGTATCCCAAAGAAACCAAGGGATACCAATTCTATAATCCTTCCGAAGGCAAAGTATTTGTCGCACGGACTGGTGTATTCCTAGAAAAGGAGTTTATCTCCATAGGAACCAGTGGGAGGAAGATAGAACTTGAAGAAATTCAAGAATCACAGAGTAGTGACCTACCATTGGTGGAACAGGAGCAACCTTCACGAGAATCGTTGTGGAGGAACAACCCGCCTCCAATAGCACAAGACCAGCGTAGGTCTAACAGGATACGTCACCGACTGAGAGATATGGATTTCTCATGACTCCACAAGGTGATGTATTGCTCAAGGATCAAGATGAGCCTGTGACCTACCGGGAGGCCATTACGGCCCGAGAACCGAGAAGTGGCTTGAGGCCATGAAATCTGAGATGGATTCCATGTACACCAACCAGGTATGGACCTTGGTAGAGCCACCTGAAGGGGTAAAACCTATAGGGTGCAAGTGGGTTTTCAAAAAGAAAACTGACATGGATGGTAAGGTACACACCTTTAAGGCGCGATTGGTCGCTAAGGGTTTCAAGCAAATTCATGGTGTCGACTATGATGAGACCTTTTCACCTGTTGCGATTCTTAAATCCGTCCGGATCTTACTTGCTATCGCTGTATACCATGATTATGAGATATGGCCGATGGATGTCAAAACTGCCTTCCTTAATGGAAAGCTTCTTGAGGATGTGTATATGACACAACCTGAAGGCTTTGACATTTCAAAGGATGCTCGAAAGGTATGTAAATTGCAGCGGTCAATCTATGGATTGAAGCAAGCTTCCAAAAGTTGGAACCTTCGTTTTGATGATGCTGTTAGACAGTACGGATTCATCAAAAATGAAGATGAACCTTGTGTCTACAAGAAGGTTAGTGGGAGCATTGTCGTTTTTCTGGTGTTATATGTAGATGACATATTACTCATTGGAAATGACATCCCTACACTACAAAATGTAAAGACATGGTTAGGGAATTGCTTCTCTATGAAAGATTTGGGTGAGGCTACCTATGTATTAGGAATCAGGATCTATAGGGATAGATCGCTGAAATTGCTTGGCCTAAGTCAGAGTACATACATAGACAAAGTGTTGAGACGCTTTAACATGCATGAATCCAAGAAAGGACTCTTGCCTATGTCACATGGTATATGCCTATCAAAGGCACAATCCCCTTCCACTCAAGAAGAAAGGGATCGCATGAGTAAGATTCCATATGCATCCGCAATTGGATCTATCATGTATGCCATGTTATGTACTCGACCAGATGTATCGTATGCTTTAAGCATAACGAGCAGCAGTACGATCGATCCGTGAAAGTCATCGGTCTGCTTGTCAAGAACATCCTTAAGTACTTGAGAAGAACTAAGGATTCGTTCTTGGTGTATGGAGGCGAGGAAGAGCTTGCTGTAATAGGCTACACCGATGCTAGCTTCCACACCGATAAGGATGATTCCAGATCGCAATCTGGTTATGTGTTCTGCCTGAATGGCGGGGCTGTGAGCTGGAAAAGTTCGAAGCAGGAAACAGTTGCCGATTCTACTACAGAGGCTGAGTATATTGCTGCCTCCAATGCAGCAAAGGAGGCTGTTTGGATCAGGAAGTTCATTACTGAGCTTGGTACGGTTCCTGGTATTGTGGACCCCATTGATCTCTATTGTGATAACAATGGGGCCATTGCACAAGCTAAGGAACCTAGATCTCATCAGCGATCCAAACATATACTTAGGCGCTTCCATCTCATTCGAGAGATTATCGATAGAGGAGATGTGAAGATATGCAGAGTACCAACGCTTGATAACGTTGCTGACCCACTTACGAAACCTCTTGCTCAACAGAAGCATGAAGCTCACACTAGATCGATGGGCATTAGATTTATGCCTGATTGGCTCTAGTGCTAGTGGGAGATTGTTGGTGTAAGCCCTAGAGGCCAATGTATTTCTTTAGACTTACATTTGTATCTTGCTATTTCATATATATATATATATGATATGAGGCATTCCAGTTTATTGTGTTACTTGTTTAAACATAATAAAGTCCTTAGAATAGAAATTTCAGTTTAATAGAATATCAAGTACATGACTTGATCGTGATACACTATTGAACAATGAAATCCTATTCTTAAATATCCGTAGTCAAGTATTTTATTAATAAGGACAATAATAATACAATTGAGACTATTATGTGTGCAGACTGATGACCACATCTCACGGGTCATAGATATGAGATATCGAGTTGCCACATAGGTACGCATTAAGGTAATGATGTACTGGATTGACCCACCATGAGAACACTACATGGAGCGTTATGTGAGTGTCATAAGTAGTTCTCATAGTGACAATGGTGTATGTAATCCTTCGACCTGAAATCACTACGATCCCTACATGAGGAGTCGTGTGCTTTAATATCGTCAAACGTCATCTGTAATAGGATGATTATAAAGACGATCATTGGGCATACCACGAGCCATGCAGAGGGATGTGAGTGACCTAGATGGAATTTGTCCCTCCTACATAACAGGAGTAATATCGTGGGCCCCCGATAGAGAGATCGTAAAATGCATGGCCGTCTTTGAAATGAGAAAATATGAGATATTGACCTCATTTGTTGTTAAGTCTACTCGGGTATCAGGGAACATGATATTGAACCATACAAGGGTGACACATTCTATGCCTTGTGTTCAATATAGATATATGGACAAAGGGATAACAATGCACATGAATATTTGTCACGTAAAGGTTTCGACAAATCATCGACTTTCTCACTACTTAGGTAGCAAGTGATGTATTGCTAGATACCTCACATCGTTTGTAATATTAAATGGGATTTAATATTACTGCTAACGTATTGGGAACCTATAGGGTCACACACAAAAGAGCGGATTAAAAGAAGCATTAAAAGAAAGTTGGACTTTCCTATTGGGCCTAGCGCATAGTAGATGGGCTTAGGTCAAATGTTGCTCACTAACTCACTTAAGGAGGTGATACTATAAGTAGACCACTTAAGTTGTTGTGCCCAGAAGGTTGATAACCTAGCCGCACAAAAGAGAGTAAGTGTGAACACCAAAGTCTCGGTTTTCAAGCTAGCACGGTGAGACAGAGACGCTTCGGTTCGTGACGTTGGACGCTCACGGAATCCGCTCGTGTGGATACCTCA
>JAUPTC010001249.1:0-26605 GCA_030762895.1 Sophora flavescens
CTGATTCTAACCCTATTTTGACCCACAAACCTATTTTAAACTCAAAACCCAAATTTTGATCCTAAACCTTAAATTTGACCCAGAACCCTATTTTTTCCCAAAACCCTAATTTTAACCCAAAACCCTAATTCTAACCCTATTTTAAACTCAAAACCTAATTCAAACCCTAAACCCTAATTTGGTCCCTAAACCCTAAATTTGACCCAGAACCCTAATTTTGACCCGAAACCCTAATTTTACCCAAAAGCCTAATTCTAACCCAAATTAAAACCCTAAACCCTAATTTTGACCCAAAACCCTAATTTTGACCCGAAACCCTAAATTTTAATCGAAAACCCTAATTTTAATGCTATTTTGACCCTAAACCCTATTTTAAACTCAAAACCCTAATTCAAACCCTAATCCCTAATTTTGATCCTAAACACTAATTGTAACCCAAAACCCTAATTGTAACCCAAAGCCCTAATTTTGACCCAAAACCCTAATTCTAACCCTATTTTGACCCAAAACCCTATTTTAAACTCAAAACCATAATTCAAACCCTAAACCCTAATTTTGATCCTAAACCTTAAATTTGACCCTGAACCCTAAATTTTGCCCCGAACCCTAATTTTGAGCCAAAACCCTTTTCTAAAACATAGCCCTAATTTTGACCCAGAACCCTAATTTTAACCCAAAACCCTAATTCTAACCCTAAATTTGACCCAAAAACCTATTTTTAACGCAAAACCCTAATTCAAACCCTAAACCCTATTTTATAACAAACACCCTAATTTTGACCCAAAACCCTAATTTTAACCCAGAGCCATAATTTTGACACAAAACCCAAATTCTAACCTTATTTTTGACCCAAAACCCAATTTTAAACTCAAAACCTAATTCAAACTTTAAACCTTAATTCAAACCCTAAACCCTAATTTTGATCCTAAACACTAATTGTAACCCAAAGCCATAATTTTGACCCAAAGCCCTATTTTAAACACAAAACCCTAAATCAAACCCTAAACCCTAATTTTGATCCTAAACCTTAAATTTGACCCAGAACCCTAATTTTTTCCATAACCCTAATTTTAACCCCAAAACCCTAATTCTAACCCTATTTTTGACCCAAAACCCAATTTAAAACTCAAAACCTAATTCAAACACTAAACCCTAAATTTGACCCGGAACCCTAATTTTGACCAAACCCTAATTTTACCCAAAAGCCTAATTCTAACCCTAATTCAAACCCTAAACCCTAATTTTGACCCGAAACCCTAAATTTTAACCCAAAACCCTAATTTTAACACTATTTTGGACCCAAAACCCTATTTTAAACTCAAAACCTAATTCAAACCCTAAACCCTAATTTGTACCCATAACCCTAAATTTGACCCAGAACCCTAATTTTGACCCGAAACCCTAATTTTACCCAAAAGCCATATTCTAACCCTAATTCAAAGCCTAAACCCTAATTTTGACCCAGAACCTTAATTTTGACCCGAAACCCTAATTTTAAACCAAAACCCTAACTTTCACCCAAAGCCCTAATTTTGACCCAAAACACTAATTCTAACCCTATTTTTGACCCATAACCCTATTTTAAACTCAAAACCCTATTTCAAACCCTAACCCCTAACTTTGACCATAAACCCAAAATTTGACCCAAAAACCTAATTTTGACTCGAATTCTAACCCTAAGCCCTAATTTTGACCCAGAGCCCTAATTTTGACTCGAATTCTAACCCTAAGCCCTAATTCTAACCCTAAGCCCTAATATTCTCTTCGAAGTTACCACGGCCGTTTAACACGACCACCTCTACGGCCTCTGCCACATGGCGTCCACGTCCACCTTCTCGGTTCCATAATCGACCTACAAGACGCAATCGGTTAAATGGCAACCAGTAAATGAAACGTATACTTACGTGTTTAAAACACATTACTTCTAAGAAGCAATTCAATCAATGTACCATCTACTATCCATGGTTTCTCATGCTCCTCGTGACTCTTAGAGTAAACGAGAACATCATCGATGAAGATGATGACTAACTTATCAAGAAATGGACGAAAATTCTATTTCTTGAAGTCTAACTCAACTAACTTTGTTGGCGATATCCTACACAAAGCGGTTGAGATCTGGCTAAATCTAGAAACTAGATCAATCAGAAACTCAACATCCATCCGTCCGCACAAACTTGGGACATTCTCGAGAAAATTTTCCCCAAAATTTTTTTAATAACAGTACCTTATTCAAATGTCTCGATACCGTCCTAAGGGATAAACGAATGTATCAACATGAACATAAGTTCCCTTTACTAAACAAGAGATCTCTCAAGGTCTCAACCCAATCGTAACCCATGAAACATACTTACTTTGTGTGTCAACACACATTGTTTCAACCAAGAAACAATTCAAACAAGGTTCAACCAGAGATCACACAACAAAACCTAACGGACCTATTCCCCAAGGTTTCCCGAAAGACTCGACCAGCTCGATACCACTAATGTGACACCCCAATTTCAGGGTATCACATTTACGTAACTTATTTCGGAAATACACTCAATAAAATAATGTTGCTGGTTGCTTTCGGAAAAATATAATTTTCTAGTTACTTATCCCTTTCAAAATTGGTGATAAAATCTTTTTTCGTTTTCTTTTACTCCATATACAACCCAATCACCATTAACATAGTATAAATAGGTATCATAAGAATTTTACACTTAGACCTTCACATAACAGGTCATCTCCGAAATCATAACATACGAAAATAAAGACGTAATTGTACCGTAGTGGTAATCTGGAATTACAACTCAAAAGAATGACTCTCAATAGCCAAACATCCAGACTAACCAAGTACCACTACTTTATAAGACACCAAAAGTCCTATAGCTGGTCAGTACTATTAATTACTGTTGGGAAGACCACCATAGTTCTCCCAACCTATCGAAATATCCGGTGAGGATACCTCTACTTCCGGAACTATGGAAGTATCAAAACATATAAACTCCTAATCTACCAGAAAACTGGTAAGAAATCAGATATGCGGTAAACATGTCTCCACAGTCAAAGTCTGGTACGTACTTGATGTAGGTACTGAATCATCACCCTCGTGATATTCCCACTAACGAATACTTCTTCCAGTATCTCGTAGTTAAGTCCTCGAACAACTCAGTGAATTCTTCGCTTCATACGTATTAGTGTACCAAAGTACTACCTTAGTATAAAATAAACCTGATATATTTGTAAGGGTGAGTTTCCAATATATGAGTTTTAATAAGACAACCCCATGCACGACTCTCAAATAGCATATACCAAATATTCACAATATAATAACATTAATTCAAACAGTAGAATGATTTAATTCACAGGGCTTCATGCTCGGCAGTCATCGTCATTTTATAAAAATGCATGACACTTCTATGTTCAATCTCTAATTTTAATACCTAATCTCCGGAGATCCCACAACTTTCTGTTTCGTTTCAAGCTGATCAGGCTCCGCACATGGCACATTGTAAAAACGAACAAAACAATGCCCAAGAAAAATCACTGGTGCACATCCCCATTCTCGTTAGGATGCTCATGCAAAGCAATGACACTATTCCCCCATTCCCGTTAGGGAATAGCTGCACACATATTCAATCTGGACACACAGTCCTATAAATTTGGACACACAGTCCTATAAAAGATACATTGATCCACTCCGGAACTCAATGATCATCATCACCTGACACGCCCGCCGCCATATACATTGATCCACTCTGGATTCAATGCCCATTTACATGACACAATTGCCATTGAATGCATGAGAAAAACTTTTATTCTCGTTTTGTTTTCTTTGTCGTAATAATCTTTCCTTGTCGAAGCACAAAGCTTAACGACCATGCTTAATTTTTTTAATTAAGACTTTTCACTTAAAACAAAAACAGAACACACAGTCCAAATCTTTTAATCTCAACACAGGACACACAGTCCGAATGCTCAATCACGAGGCCCTTAAACCGATGCACCAGTTTTAGGCTCGCGAATATGGAACTCACACTTTCCACATCAATTTGGGACACACAGTCCAAAAACAAAACTTTACAGGACACTCCGTCCCATGACACAAATCCTTGATCTTACGTGTCCATACAATACTAGAACCCCGACGTCTCGGTTTCTAGGCTTATTTATCTGCTTGTAAAACATTTCGCTCAGTGAAAAACAAATACAAAACAACAGCTCCGAAAACTTATCCAAGTTTAACGGAATAACTTCACTGAATAAAATATTTTTACAGAAATCCTTTTTCTGTTAAAACGTTGATAAAATCCGAAAATCATTGATAAATCTCTTTATTTCTAATTGTTTCACTTCAAAAATTAATTCTCAATAAAGGTCAACTTAAAAAAAAATTAAATAATAATAAAATTTAATAATTATTTTTTGAATATTTAAATAATTAAATATTAAATATTTAATAATATTAAATAAATAATATTAAATAACTTGTATCATTTCTCTGTCAGAAGTAATTGTTCGATTTGCTATAAACATTATTTTCCGAACTTAATCACTTTAAATAACATTATATAATAAAATTGAATTTATTATATAAAAATTAGAGCCTGTGAAAAATTTCACGGTTTCGCCCTTACTATGGCTTATTTACACAGTTTCCACAAAATATTATTAAAATAATAATTTTTTTCATTTTTCTCAAAATCTCCCAAATTAATCCCTCTGATTAATTATCCAAGCTTATTAAGTTTTTATCCTTAATTAAAATTTTTAACACTGACTAATGTCAGGTTACTCAGTCCAACACTCAACAGCAGATAAATTCCAATCACATAATAGCATGACATACATCAATTCATGACATGCATCACAATTATAATATAAACAAATAATCATAATCATGTAAGTCCACACATCACATCAATTCAATTACTCAGATAAACATCACATCAATCTAACAATTTATAGTAAACAGTATAATATAATAAAATATTTCATACAGAAAATTAATAAATGACTCCACAAATAAGCATGAGATTATCTTACACTCCTCAGGCATACCCCCCTTACCTCTTGAAGATTTAACTACAGTTCCTGTTAATCTCCTGATCCCGATCCGATTTCTCTCCGTCAGCGTAAATCAGTTAACTCGGTTGTTTCCTTCAAACGAATTGCAACCAAAATAAATCAAATCAAACAACAATACACTTGGCTCATGGAGGTTAGGGTTCGGTTTCAACCAATTTTCTAGGTTAGGAAAATTAAAATTTGGTTAACTTAGGGATTAATGATCCATAAGTTACTTAAGCAAGATTAAACACTTAAACCATGATTATGAACCAAGAACATGAACTAAAACTCATCTAGTTCTAAGAACTAGGGTTCGGTATTCTCAAGATTCATAGGCTAGAAATTTTAAAATTTCTTCAACTCTTGGATTTAATCAACATACAAAGTTTAGAGTTGGATTCAAGGATTACAAACAACTTTTGAATCACAAAACCATCAAGTGCTCATACCTAGGGTTTCGGTTTTTGAAGAACAAATAGGTTAGAGTTTGATTTTTGATCTTCTATATACTTACATACAAGAACTATCAAGATACAAAAGGATTGAATCATGAATCAAGACATGAAAATGAAACAAAACCTATGAACACAACATTTACCTAGGTTCGGCCAAGTCCAGAAATTAGGGAAAGAAATTTCTCATGATGTTATGCTTCTATATGATGAAAATAGAGATGATTATAAGATCATACCAATTGGTTTCATGTCAAAAGGATTTTTCTAGAATTAGTTATGAATTTTTGAATCTAGTTCCATGAACTTTAAGTAAATGAAGAACATATTGATTTAAGCCATAGATCTACAAAAGTTGTGAAGAGAAATGATTTAAATGACAAGAGAAGAAGTTGTTACCTCTTTATGATTCAAGGAAAGCAAGATTTAGATGATGTTCTTCACAAATTTCTCATGGTGTTCTTGAGAAACTTAGAGAAGAAGATGAAGATGATGAGGGTTTAGAACAGTTTTAGTAATTTGGGTATATCTCTCAACATACTTTTCCGTTTTGGATGATCGTTATGTCGTTGGAAAGAAGAGAAAAAGATGAATAACTTTCATGTTGAAAGTTTTCCGAGATTCAGAATAGAAAATGGTCAGAATTGCTAGGCAAAATCTGACGAATTATGAACACTTTGGAGTTCTTAAGGCAAAAGCTTAGGTTTTCAAGAAGAAAAACATGGAAATGGAAGAAAAATGCCTTAAATGAAGAAGACAATGTTGGAGCCGTGGGTTTTGGGTAACATTTGGTCAAATTTTCCAATGGCATGGCTTGTAATTGTCATAAAAAGACAAGGGTAAAATGGTCATTTGATAGCAAAAATTCCTTTTGCCATAAATGTGCAATTATGACTCGGATAAGCTCGTCATAAATGCTTGTCAAGTCGGTCAAATCCATCATCTCAGCTGCATTGCCGACTCCTCGATTCATCTGGCGCAAGCTTTTCCTAGAGACAATCTCGACGTATACGCCCGCAACAAATATAATATTTTAATTTTTTTACCAAAATTTTCAAAAATTCCAGTATCGTGGTAAATACGATAAAAACATTTTTCATCTCGTTCACGTGTTAAAATTAGGTCTTCTGAGCAGTTAACTTTTTACTGTCAGTGAAAATTCAGAAAACGGCAGACCGGCTTCCGTCTGAGTTTTCAACCAAAAACTTCCCCGTAACCTTATGAAAATAAGTATAACAAGGAAATGACCTTGGTTTATCCAAAATCATTTTCTAAGTCTCGGATAAAAATATATATTCATATATTTATTACCGATATTACGAAACAGTGAAAATCGGGGTGTTACATTACTACCCCACTAAAAAAAAAAATTTCGTCCTCGAAATTTCGTCTCTCGAAACTAAACAGGATTTTGTAATCTTGCCCTCCACATCACTTCTTTCCTCTTATTCTATATTCCATAACACAATTCATTCTTATGTCATTTCTACATATCCATACTATCCTCAAAATTTCATCAGAGTCTATCACACTTGAAAAACAAAATCAAAACTTAATCACTTCTCTTATCAACATTGTTCCACCAGAAACATTATTCAAATCATCTAACTCTGAATATTATCACTAATACCAACAATATCTACACAGCACCACGTATCAACTCCCTACTCAAAATATTTAATCATAGTCTTAGTTTCTCTTCATTATAATTCACCACCCCAAATTTGATATCACCTCACACATCTCATCCTCAAAATAACTTCATTGCATATCTTAATGCAATTAAACCAAAAGGGGTTATATAGAATAGAATTATCTAACTCTTAGCTTTCGAACTTTTCTATCAACTTAATTTTTCTCAAGAACTTCTCTTTTCCGCTCACATTCAACTTAGGTAAAACTACCATAGACATCTTTCTGTGATTTCTTCCAATCATACGATTAAATCTTAACGACGATCATTTTATCATTATCCTAGAGTTCCTTTAGCAAACTCTACCTCGATCATAACAAAATATACCGAAATCATCTTACTTACTGATCTTACTTCTGAAAATTCTCAGATCACTAATCACATATACACCTCAATAAAAATCCACTCACCTCTTGTCGTACTTAGGTATTACACTTACTCTCAGCTAACCTTCTAAGGGTCAATTCCTTTCTTCTTTATCCATCTAACTTAGGTTGATAAACTGAACATTAACTTCAACTTGGATCTTAACGCTTGATGTAAACTTTGCCCAACACTCGAAGTAAGTTTTTCGGGCTTTACTCAAAACGATGTTGGAAGATTCTTTATCACGTTGGATCAGTCCTCTGATACATACCTCTGTTAGTTTTTCCATTACACTGTGGACCTAAGCAGGTAAAAAGGTGTCGACTTCATCAACCTACTCACAATAATCTGAAAGAGATTTTCAAGACAAGAAATTTCTTGATTTTGCTTTCACAAGAAAGCACAAAGAATACTTTGACCAATCTGAAAGATACAAGTGTCCAATATGTAAAAAGATTCTTCAATAGGTTCGTGAGTGTAAAAATGCATGGCCAATACAAGTTTACAAACATGACTCTAATAACGTTTCTTCCTTCACAAGAACTTTACTACTCAATGATTTAAAAGAACATCAGTCCGACAAACTTTAGACTGGATCACTTCCACCAAAAGTAAAAGTGAATCGACTAAGTCTCATCAAGAAACTTCTTTTATTATGAAAGTGTCTATCCTGAACAAAAATAGGATAGTTCCCACATATAAAATTCCACAAAATTTGATTCAGCAAGGTATTTTGAAACGATCACATCATATGATAAGGAATAAACAGACAACTCAAATGTTTCACACAATCTATCGAGAAAAGAAAAGAATTGCATCGTACGTGAATTTAAAAGTTCAGTTAAAGGATTATCGACGATGTCAAAACTACCTTAAAAGAGATCGTCAGAATTTGAAACTTCGGCACCACTCATGGTATAAACTCTCCCCTTAGCCGTTGGTTTATTGGTTCTTGTTTTATTGACAACTGGTCCACGCCTTGGTGCATTACAATCCTTTGATAAGTGTCCTATTTGGTCATAATCGAAACATTTCCTTTCTTTAAAAGGGCAGTTATTTGCTATGTGATTTGGATCTCCACATTTGAAACATTTCCTGCCTTGACCTTGGCTTTGGTTCTTTTGGCCTCTACTACCTGATGCAGAAATAACTGGACAATATAGTTGTTGGTTCTGGTCATTTCTTGGTGGTCGGAAATATGGTTTTCTCTGGATTTGCTTCTCCTCCTGATTCTGATTTTGAAACTGGTTCTTGATTCAAGAGGGTCCTCCAACATTCCCTCCATTATCTCTCCCTTTCCTTATCAGTTCTACTCTTCTACATTTCTCAACTAAAGCTTGGAAATTCTCGATTTCCAGTGGCAGTACCGACTCCTTGAGTTCAAATCGTAGTCATCCTTCAAACCTTTCACACTTCCAGTCTTCATCCGGGTTATTTTGGAAGAAGCGAAAATACTTGGCAAGTGACTCAAATTTTGCCTCGTATTCCCCAACAGACATATCCTCCTGCTGCAGACACAAAAATTCTTGCTCTTTTTCTGCTCGAGCACTCTGAGGAAAATACTTGTTTAGAAACAAGTTCCGAAATATCTCCCAAGTAATCTCCTGATTTTCTGCTTCCAGCAGTTGCTTAATGCCCTTCCACCAATACTCAACATCTGCAAACAGCAGATAAGTAGCATAAGGCACCTTCACTCCTTCTGGACTATAAATCAACTCAAATATTTTCTCTATCTCCTAAATCCACAAATCAGCTTTTGTAGAATTCACATCTCCATGAAATTGTGGAGGATTCTGGGGTCTAAAAGCAGTAAGACCTCTACCTTCAGCAGCCTGTTCCGCTTGAAGTTGTTCCTGTAAATTATGGGCAACCATTGTAGCAGTTTGTTGTGCAATAGCATCAGCAACATCTGCCATTGCTTGTGCGGCATAGTCCATGCCTCCGGCTTCCTCATAGTTCTCTTCGAAGTTACCACGACCGTTTAACACGACCACCTCTACGGCCTCTGCCACAGCCACGTCCACGTCCACCTTTTGGTTCCATAACTGACCTACAAGACGCAATCAGTTAAATGGCAACCAGAAACTGAAACGTATACTTACGTGTTTAAAACACATTACTTCTAAGAAGCAATTCATTCAATGTACCATCTACTATCCATGGTTTCTCATGCTCCTCGTGACTCTTAGAGTAAACGAGAACATCATCGATGAAGATGATGACTAACTTATCAAGAAATGGACGAAAATTCTATTTCTTGAAGTCTAACTCAACTAACTTCGTTGGCGATATCCTACACAAAGTGGTTGAGATCTGGCTAAATCTAGAAACTAGATCAATCAGAAACTCAACATCCATCCGTCCGCACAAACTTGGGACATTCTCAGAAAAGTTTCCCCAAATTTTTTTAATAACAGGTACCTTATTCAAATGTCTGATACCGTCCTAAGGGATAAACGAATGTATCAACATGAACATGAGTTCCCTTTACTAAACATGAGATCTCTCAAGGTCTCAACCCAATCAGAACCCATGAAACATACTTACTTGTGTGTCAACACACATTGTTTCAACCAAGAAACAATTCAAACAAGGTTCAACCAGAGATCACACAACAAAACCTAACAGACATATTCCCCAAGGTTTCCCGAAAGACTCGACCAGCTCTGATACCACTAATGTGACACCCCAATTTCAGGGTATCACATTTACGTAACTTATTTCGGAAATACACTCAATAAAATAATGTTGCTGGTTGCTTTCGGAAAAGTATAATTTTCTAGTTACTTATCCCTTTCAAAATTGCTGATAAAATTTTTTTTCGTTTTCTTTTACTCCATATACAACCCAATCACCATTAACATAGTATAAATAGGTATCATAAGAATTTTACACTTAGACCTTCACATAACAGGTCATCTCCCGAAATCATAATATACGAAAATAAAGACGTAATTGTACCGTAGTGGTAATTTGGAATTACAACTCAAAAGAATGACTCTCAATAGCCAAACATCCAGACTAACTAAGTACCACTACTTTATAAGACACCAAAAGTCCTATAGCTGGTCAGTACTATTAATTATTGTTGGGAAGACCACCATAGTTCTCCCAACCTATCGAAATATCCGGTGAGGATACCTCTACTTCCGGAACTATGGAAGTATCAAAACATATAAACTCCTAATCTACCAGAAAACTGGTAAGAAATCAGATATGCGGTAAAGATGTCTCCACGGTCAAAGTCTGGTAGTGCATTTGATGTAGGTACTGAATCATCACCCTCGTGATATTCCCACTAACGAATACTTCTTCCAGTATCTCGTAGTTAAGTCCTCGAACAACTCAGTGAATTCTTCGCTTCATCCGTATTAGTGTACCAAAGTACTACCTTAGTATAAAATAAACCTGATATATTTGTAAGGGTGAGTTTCCAATATATGAGTTTTAATAAGACAACCCCATGCACGACTCTCAAATAGCATATACCAAATATTCACAATATAATAACATTAATTCAAATAGTAGAATGATTTAATTCACAGGGCTTCATGCCCGGCAGTCATCGTCATTTTATAAAAATGCATGACACTTCTATGTTCAATCTCTAATTTTAATACCTAATCTCCGGAGATCCCACAACTTTCTGTTTCGTTTCAAGCTGATCAGGCTCCGCACATGGCACATTGTAAAAACGAACAAAACAATGCCCAAGAAAAATCACTGGTGCACATCCCCATTCCCGTTAGGATGCTCATGCAAAGCAATGACACTATTCCCCCATTCCCGTTAAGGAATAGCTGCACACATATTCAATCTGGACACACAGTCCTATAAATTTGGACACACAGTCCTATAAAAGATACATTGATCCACTCCGGAACTCAATGATCATCATCACCTGACACGTCTGCCATATACATTGATCCACTCTGGATTCAATGCCCATTTACATGACAATTGCCATTGAATGCATGAGAAAAACTTTTATTCTCGTTTTGTTTTCTTTGTCGTAATAATCTTTCCTTGTCGAAGCACAAAGCTTAACGACCATGCTTAATTTTTTTAATTAAGACTTTTCACTTAAAACAAATACAGAACACACAGTCCAAATCTTTTAATCTCAACACAGGACACACGATCCAGAATGCTCAATCACGAGGCCCTTAAACCGATGCACCAGTTTTAGGCTCGCGAATATGGAACTCACACTTTCCACATCAATTTAGGACACACAGTCCAAAAACAAAACTTTACAGGACACTCCGTCCCATGACACAGATCCTTGATCTTACGTGTCCATACAATACTAGAACCCCGACGTCTCGGTTTCTAGGCTTATTTATCTGCTTGTAAACTTATTTTCACCCAAAACCCAAATTTGGACCCAAAACCCAACTTTTGACCCAAAACACTAATTCTAACCCTATTTTGACCCAAAACCCTATTTTAAACTCAAAACCCTAATTCAAACCCTAAACCCTAATTTTGATCCTAAACCTTAAATTTGACCCAGAACCCTAATTTTTCCCAAAACCCTAATTCTAACCCTATTTTTGGCCAAAAACCCTACTTTAAACTCAAAATCTAATTCAAACCCTAAACCCTAAATGTGACCCAGAACCCAAATTTTGACCCGAAACCCTAATTTTACCCAAAAGCCTAATTCTAACCCTAATTCAAACCCTAAACCCTAATTTTGACCCAGAACCCTAATTTTGACCCGAAACCCTAATTTTACCCAAAATCATAATTCTAACCCTAAGCCCAAATTTTGACACAGAACCCTAATTCAAACCCTAAACCCTAATTTATACCAAAAACCCTAATTTTGACCCAAAACCTTAATTTTAACCCAGAGCCCTAATTTTGACCCAAAACCCTAATACTAACCCTATTTTTTACCCAAAACCCTATTTTAAACTCAAAACCCTATTTCAAACCCTAAACCCTAACTTTGACCATAAACCCAAAATTTGACCCAAAAACCTAATTTTGACTCGAAACCCTAATTTTAACCCAAAACCCTAATTCTAACCTTATTTTTGACTCAAAACCTTATTTCAAACCCTAAACCCTAATTTTGACCCAAAACCCAAATTTGGACCCAAAACCCAAGTTCTAAACCTATTTTGACCCAAAACCCTATTTTAAACTCAAAACCCTAAACCCTAATTTTGATCCTAAACCTTAAATTTGACCCAGAACCCTATTTTTTCCCAAAACCCTAATTTTAACCCCAAACCCTAATTCTAACCCTATTTTAAACTCAAAACCTAATTCAAACCCTAAACCCTAATTTGGACCCTAAACCCTAAATTTGACCAAGAACCCTAATTTTGACCCGAAACCCTAATTTTACCCAAAAGCCTGATTCTAACCCTAATTCAAACCCTAAACCCTAATTTTGACCCGAACCCTAATTTTAACCCGAAACCCTAAATTTTAACCCAAAACCCTAATTTTAACGCTATTTTTGACCCAAAACCCTATTTTAAACTCAAAACCCTAATTCAAACCCTAAACCCTAATTTTGATCCAAAACACTAATTTTAACCCAAAACCCAAATTCTAACCCAAAGCCCTAATTTTGACCCAAAACCCTATTTTAAACACATCCCTAATTCAAACCCTAAACCCTAATTTTGATCCTAAACCTTAAATTTCACCCAGAACCCTAATTTTTTCCATAACCCTAATTTTAACCCAAAACCCTATTCTAACCCTATTTTTGACCCAAAACCCTATTTTAAACTCCAAACGTAGTTCAAACCCTAAACCCTAATTTGGACCCTAAACCCTAAATTTGACCCAGAACCCTAATTTTGACCCTAAACCCTAATTTTACCCAAAAGCCTAATTCTAACCCTAATTTTGACCCAGAACCTTAATTTTGACCCGAAACCCTAAATTTTAACCCAAAACCCTAATTTTAACACAATTTTTGACCCAAAACCCTATTTTAAACTCAAAACCTAATTCAAACCCTAAACCCTAATTTGGACCCATAACCCTACATTTGACCCAGGACCCTAATCTTGACCAAAAACCCTAATTTTAACCAAAAGCCATATTCTAACCATAATTCAAACCCTAAACCCTAATTTTGACCCAGAACCCTAATTTTGACCCGAAACCCTAATTTAAAACTAAAACCCTAATTTTAACCCAAAGCCCTAATTTTGACCCAAGACACTAATTCTAACCCTATTTTTGACCCAAAACCCTATTTTAAACTCAAAACCCTATTTCAAACCCTAACCCCTAACTTTGACCATAAACCCAAAATTTGACCCAAAAACCTAATTTTGACTCGAATTCTAACCCTAGGCACTAATTTTGACCCAGAACCCTAATATTAACCCAAAACCCTAATTCTAACCCTATTTTAGACCCAAAAACCTATTTTTAACTCGAAACCCTAATTCAAACCCTAACCCCTAATTTGTACCAAAAACCCTGATTTTGACCCAAAACCCTAATTTTGACCAAAAATCCTAATTCTAACCATATTTTTGACCCAAAACCCTATTTTTAACTCAAAACCTTAATTCAAACCCAAAACCCTAATTTTGACCCACACCCCAAATTTAGACCCAAAACCCAAGTTTCGACTCAAAACACTAATTCTAACCCTTTTTTAACTCAAAACCCTAATTCAAAGCCCAAACCCTAATTTTCAACCTAAACCCAAAATTTGACCCAAAAACCTAATTTTGACCCGTAACCCTAATTTTAATGCAAAACCCTAATTCTTACCCTATTTTTGACCCAAAACCCTATTTTAAACACAAAACCCTATTTCAAACCCTAAACCCTAAATCGGACCCAGAACCCTAATTTTGACCCGAAACCCTAATTTTAAACCAAAACCCTAAATCTAACCCTATTTTTGACCCAAAACCCTATTTTTAACTCAAAACCTTAATTCAAACCCTAAACTCTAATTTTGATCCAAAACTCTAATTTTGACCCCAAACCCTAATTCTAACCCTATTTTGACCAAAAACCCTATTTTTAACTCCAATCCCTAATTCAAACCCCAAACCCTAATTTTGACCCTAAACCCAAAATTTGTCCCAAAAACCTAATTTTGGCCGGAAACCCTAATTTTAAACTACAACCCAAATTTTAACCCAAATTTTAATTTTGACCCAAAACCCTAATTCTAACCCTATTTTTGACCCAAAATCCTATTTTTAACTCAAAACCCTAATTCAAACCCTAAACCAAAAATTTGACCAGAAACCCTAATTTTAAACCAAAACCCTAATTCTAACCCTATTTCTGACCCAAAAACCTTTTTTTAACTCAAACCTAATTCAAACCCTAAACCCTATGTTTGACCCAAAACCCTAATTTTAACACAAAGCCCTAATTTTGAACAAAAACCCTAATTCTAACACTATTTTTGACCCAAAACCCTATTTTAAACTCAAAACCATATTACAAACCATAAACCCTAATTTTGACGCTAAACCCTAAATTTGACCCTGAACCCTAATTTTGACCTGAAACCCTAATTTTACCCAAAATCCTAATTCTAACCCAAATTCTAACCCTAAGCCCTAATTTTGACACGGAACCCTAATTTTAACCCAAAACCCTATTCTAACCCTATTTTTGACCCAAAACCCTATTTTAAACTCAAAACCTAGTTCAAACCCTAAACCCTAATTTGGACCCTAAACCCAAAATTAGACCCAGAACCCTAATTTTGACCCGAAACTCTAATTTTACCCAAAAGCCTAATTCTAAACCTAATTTTGACCCAGAACCCTAATTTTGACCCGAAACCCTAAATTTTAACCCAAAACCCTAAATTTTAAACCAAAACCCTAATTTTGACACAGAACCCTAATTTTAACCCAAAACCCTAATTCTAACCCTATTTTGGCCCCAAAACATATCTTTAACTCAAAACCCTAATTCAAACCCTAAACCCTAATTTGTACCAAAAACCCTAATTTTGACCCAAAACCATAATTTTAACCTAGAGCCCTAATTTTGACCCAAAACCCTAATACTAACCTTATTTTTGACCCAAACCCCTATTTTAAACTCAAAATCCTATTTCAAAACCTAAACCCTAACTTTGACCATAAACCAAAAATTTGACCTAAAAACCTAATTTTAACTCGAAACCCTAATTTTATCCCAAAACCCTAATTCTAACCCTATTTTGGACCCAAAACCCTATTTTTAACACAAAACCTTAATTCAAACCCAAAACCATAATTTTGACCAAAAACCCAAATTTGGACCCAAAACCCAAGTTTTGACCCAAAACCCTAATTCTAACCCTATTTTGACCCAAAACCCTATTTAAAACTCAAAACCCTAATTCAAACCCTAAACCCAAACTATGATCCTAAACCTTAAATTTGACCCAGAACCCTAATTTTTCCCAAAACCCTAATTTTAAACCAAAACCCTAATTCTAACCCTATTTTAAACTCAAAACCTAATTCAAACCCTAAACCCTAATTTGGACCCTAAACCCTAAATTTGACCCAGAACCCTTATTTTGACCCGAAACCCTAATTTTACCCAAAAGCATTATTCTAACCCTAATTCAAACCCTAAACCCTAATTTTGACCCAGAACCATAATTTTGACCCAAAACCCTAAATTTTAACCAAAAACCCTAATTTTAACGCTATTTTTGACACAAAAGCCTTTTTTAAACTCAAAACCCTTATTCAAACCCTAAACCCAAATTTTGATCCTAAACACTAATTTTAAACCAAAACCCTAATTGTAACCCAAAGCCCTAATTCTAACCCTATTTTGACCCAAAACCCTATTTTAAACTCAAAACCCTAATTCAAACCCTAAACCCTAATTTTGATCCTAAACCTTAAATTTGACCCCGAACACTAATTTTTCCCATAACCCTAATTTAAACCCAAAACCCTAATTCTAACCCTATTTTTGACCCAAAACCCCATTTTAAACTCAACCTAATTCAAACCCTAAACCCTAATTTGGACCCTAAACCCTAAATTTGACCCAGAACCCTAATTTTGACCCGAAACCCTAATTTTAAACCAAAACCCTAATTTTAACCCCAAAGCCCTATTTTTGACCCAAAACCCTAATTGTAACCCTATTTTTGACCCAAAACCCTATTTTAAACTCAAAACCCTATTTCAAACCCTAAACCCTAACCTCGACCATAAACCCAAATTTTTAGCTAAAACCCTAATTTTGACTCGAAACCCTAATTTTAACCCAGAACCGTAATTCTAACCTTATTTTTGACCCAAAACCCTATTTTTAACTCAAAACCTTAGTTCAAACCCTAAACCATATGTTTGACCCAAAACCCTAATTTTAACCCAAAGCCCTAATTTTGACCTAAAACCCTAATTCTAACCCTATTTCAAACCCTAAACCCTAATTTTGACCTGAAACCCTAATTTGACTCAAAACCCTAATTCAAAACATAAACCCTAATTTGTACCAAAAACCTTAATTTTGACCGAAAACCCTAATTTTGACCAAAAACCCTAATTCTAACCATATTTTTACCCAAAACCCTATTTTTAACTCAAAACCTTAATTCAAACGCTAAACCCTAATTTTGACCCAAAACCCAAATTTGGACCCAAAACCCAAGTTTTGACTCAAAACCCTAATTCTAACCCTATTTTTAACTCAAAACCCTAATTCAAACCGTAAACCCTAATTTTGACCCTAACCCCAAAATTTGACCCAAAAACCTAATTTTGACTATAACCCTAATTTTAACCCCAAAACCCTAATTTTAACCCAAAACCCTAATTCTAACCTTATTTTTGACCCAAAACCCTATTTTTAACTCAAAACCTTAATTCAAACCCTAAACCCTAATTTTGACCCAAAACCCAAATTTGGACCCAAAACCCAAATTCTAACCCAATTTTGACCCAAAACCCTATTTTAAACTCAAAACCCTAATTCAAACCCTAAACCCTAACTTTGATCCTAAACCATAAATTTGACCCAGAACCATAATTTTTCCCAAAACCCTAATTTTAACCCTTAACGCTAATTCTAACCCTAAACCCTAATTTTGACCCAGAACCCTAATTTTTCCCAAAATCCTAATTATATCCCAAATTCTAACCCTAAGCCCTAATATGGACACAGAACCCTAATTTTAACCCAAAACCCTAATTCTAACCCTATTTTTGCCCCAAAAACATATCTTTAACTCAAAACCCTAATTCATACCCTAAACCCTATTTTGTACCAAAAACCCTAATTTTGACCCAAAACCTTAATTTTAACCCCGAGCCCTAATTTTGACCCAACACCCTAATTCTAACCTTATTCTGACACACAACCCTATTTTAAACTAAAAACCCTAATTTTGATTCTAAACCTTAAATTTGACCCAGAACCCTATTTTTTCCCAAAACCTTAATTTTAACCCAAAACCCTAATTCTAACCCTATTTTAAACTCAAAACCTAATTCAAACCCTAAACCCTAATTTGGACCGTAAACCCAAAATTTGACCCAGAACCCTAATTTTGACCCGAAACCTTAATTTTACCCAAAAGCCTAATTCTAACCCTAATTCAAACCCTAAACCCTAAATTTTAACTCAAAACCTTAATTCAAACCCTAAACCCTGATTTGGACCCAAAACCAAAATTTGGACCCAAAACCCAATTTTTGACCCAAAACCTTAATTCTAACCCTATTTTGACCCAAAACCCTATTTTAAACGCAAAACCCTAATTCAAACCCTAAACCCTAATTTTGATCCTAAACACTAATTTTAACCCAAAACCCTAATTGTAACCCAAAGCCCTAAGTTTGACCCAAAACCCTAATCTAACCCTATTTTGACCCAAAACCCTCTTTTAAACTCAAAACCCTAATTCAAACCCTAAACCCTAATTTTGATCATAAAACTTAAATTTGACCCAGATCCCTAACTTTTCCCATAACCCAAATTTTAACCCAAAATCCTAATTCTAACCCTATTTTTGACCCAAACCCCTATTTTAAACTCAAAAGCTAATTCAAACCCTAAACCCTAAATTTGACCCAGAACCCTAATTTTGACCTGAAACCCTAATTTTACCAAAAAGCCTAATTCTAACCCTAATTCAAACCCTAAACCCTAATTTTGACCCAGAACCCTAATTTTGACGCGAAACCCTAAATTTTAACCCAAAACCCTAATTCTAACCCTATTTTTGACACAAAACCCTATTTTAAACTCAAAACCCAATTCAAACCCTAAACCCTAATTTGGACCCTAAACCCTCAATTTGACCCAAAACCCTAATTTTACCCAAAAGCCTAATTCTAACCCTAACTCAAACTATAAACCCTAATTTTGACCCAGAACCCTAATTCTGACTCGAAACCCTAATTTTAAACCAAAACCCTAATTTTAACCCAAAGCCCTAATTTTGACCCAAAACCCTAATTCTAACCCAATTTTTGACCCAAAATCCTATTTTAAACTTAAAACCCTATTTCAAACCCAAAACCCTAACTTTACCCATAAACCCAAAATTTGAGCCAAAAACTTAATTTTGACCCGAAACCCTAATTTGACTCAAAACCCTAATTCAAACCCTAAACCCTAATTTTGGTTTGCTGACAAGCTAGCCAATTTTGGTTTGCGTCTTGATGGTTTTTGTTGGTGGAGCTCATTGCCCTCCTTCTTATTAGAGGATTTTGGCAGAAATAGGATGAGTCTTCCTACTTTTAGATTTGCTTAGCTTTGTGGGTCAGGTTGATGCCCCCCCACGTTTCTGTTTTCCTAGTTTCCTTATCAATAAATTGGGTGTGCTGCAAATGATTGGCTTTGCTAGAGGTGCCAGCCTAGCTGGGATGTCTTGCTTGGCAGTGATGCTTTTGCACACATCTTTAAAAAAAAAAAAAAACCCAAAACCCTAATTTGTACCAAAAACCTTAATTTTGACCCAAAACCCTAATTTTGACCAAAAACCCTAATTCTAACCATATTTTTTACCTAAAACCCTATTTTTAACTCAAAACCTTAATTCAAACCCTAAACCCTAATTTTGACCCAAAACCCAAATTTGGACCCAAAACCCTAATTCTAACCCTATTTTTAACTCAAAACCCTAATTCAAACCGTAAACCCTAATTTTGACCCTAAACCCAAAATTTGACCCGAAAACCTAATTTTGACCCGTAACCCTAATTTTAATGCAAAACCCTAATTCTTACCCTATTTTGACCTAAAACCCTATTTCAAACCCTAAACCCTAAATCTGACCCATAACCCTAATTTTAAACCAAAACCCTAATTCTAACCCTATTTTTGACCCAAAACCCTATTTTTAACTCAAAACCTTAATTCAAACCCTAAACCCTAATTTTGACCCTAAACCCAAAATTTGACCCGAAACCCTAATTTTAACGCAAAACCCTAATTCTAACCCTATTTCTGACCCAAAAACCTTTTTTTTAACTCAAAAAACTAATTCAACCCTAAACCCTATGTTTGACCCAAAAACCTAATTTTAACACAAAGCCCTAACTTTGACAAAAAACACTAATTCTAACACTATTTTGACCCAAAACCCTATTTTAAACTCAAAACCATATTACAAACCCTAAACCCTAATTTGGACCCTAAACCCAAAATTTGACCCCGAACCCTAATTTTGACCCGAAACCCTAATTTTACCCAAAATCCTAATTCTAACCCAAATTCTAACCCTAAGTCCTAATTTTGACACAGAAGCCTAATTTTAACCCAAAACCCGAATTCTAACCCTATTTTTACCCCAAAAACATATCTTTAACTCAAAACCCTAATTCAAACCCTAAACCCTAATTTGTACCAAAAACCCAAATTTTGACCCAATACCTAAATTTTAACCCAGAGCACTAATTTTGACGCAAAACCCTAATACTAACCCTATTTTTGACCCAAAACCCTATTTTAAACTCTAAACCCTATTTCAAACCCTAAACCCTAACTTTGACCATAAACACAAAATTTGACCCAAAAACCTATTTTTAACTCGAAACCCAAACTTTAACCCAAAAACACTAATTCTAACCTTATTTTTGACCCAAAACCCTATTTTAACTGAAAACCTTAACTCAAACCCTAAACTCTAATAATGACCCAAAACCCAAATTTGGACCCAAAACCCAACTTTTGACCCAAAACCCTAATTCAAACCCTAAACCCTAATTTTGATCCTAAACCTTAAATTTGACCCAGAACCCTAATTTTTCCCGAAACCCTAATTTTAACCCAAAACCCTAATTCTAACCCTATTTTTGAGCAAAAACCCTATTTTAAACTCAAAATCTAATTCAAACCCTAAACCCTAAACTTGACCCAGAACCCAAATTTTGACCCGAAACCCTAATTTTACCCAAAAGCCTAATTCTAACCCTAATTCAAACCCTAAACCCTAATTTTGACCCAGAACCCTAATTTTGACTTGAAACCCTAATTTTACCCAAAAATCCTAATTCTAACCCTAAGCCCTAATTTTGACACAGAACCCTAATTCAAACCCTAAACCCTAATTTGTACCAAAAACCCTAATTTTGACCCAAAACCTTAATTTTAACCCAGAGCCCAAATTTTGACCCAAAACCCTAATACTAACCCTATTTTAAACTCAAAACCCTATTTCAAACCCTAAACCCTAACTTTGACCATAAACCCAAAATTTGACCCAAAAACCTAATTTCGACTCGAAACCCTAATTTTAACCCAAAACCCTAATTCTAACCTTATTTTTGACCCAAAACCCTATTTTTAACTCAAAACCTTATTTCAAACCCTAAACCCTAATTTTGACCCAAAACCCAAATTTGGACCCAAAACCCAAGTTCTAACCCTATTTTGACCCAAAACCCTATTTTAAACTCAAAACCCTAAGCCCTAATTTTGATCCTAAACCTTAAATTTGACCCAGAACCCTATTTTTTCCCAAAACCCTAATTTTAACCAACAACCCTAATTCTAACCCTATTTTAAACTCAAAACCTAATTCAAACCCTAAACCCTAATTTGGACCCAAAACCCTAAATATGACCCAGAACCCTAATTTTGACCCGAAACCCTAATTTTACACAAAAGCCTAATTCTAACCCTAATTCAAACCCTAAACCCTAATTTTGACCTAGAACCCTAATTTTGACCCGAAACCCTAAATTTTAGCCCAAAACCCTAATTTAACGCTATTTTTGACCCCAAACACTATTTTAAACTCAAACCCTAATTCAAACCCTAAACCCTAATTTTGCTCCAAAACACTAATTTTAACCCAAAACCCTAATTGTAACCCAAAACCCTATTTTAAACACAAATCCCTAATTCAATCCCTAAACCCTAATTTTGATCCTAAACCTTAAATTTGACCCAGAACCCTAATTTTGACCCAAAACCCTAATTTTAACCAAAAGCCATATTCTAACCCTAATTCAAACCCTAAACCCAAATTTTGACGCAGAACCCTAATTTTGACCCGAAACCCTAATTTTAAACCAAAACCCTAATTTTAACCGAAAGCCCTATTTTTGACCCAAAACACTAATTCTAACCCTATTTTTGACCCAAAACCCAATTTTAAACACAAAACCCTATTTCAAACCCTAACCCCTAACTTTGACCATAAACCCAAAATTTGACCCAAAAACCTAATTTTGACTCGAATTCTAACCCTAAACAGTAATTTTCTCCCAGAACCCTAATATTAACCCAAAACCCTAATTCTAACCCTATTTTTCACCCAAAAACCTATTTTTAACTGAAAACCCTAATTCAAACCCTAAACCCTAATTTGTACCAAAAACCCTAATTTTGACCCCAAACCCTAATTTTGACCAAAAACCCTAATTCTAACCATATTTTTGACCAAAAACCCTATTTTTAACTCAACCTTAATTCAAACCCTAAACCCTAATTCTGACCCAAAACCCAAATTTAGACCCAAAAACCAAGTTTCGACCCAAAACACTAATTCTAACCCTTTTTACCCTAAACCCAAAATTTGACCCAAAACCCTAATTTAGACCCGTAATCCTAATTTTAATGCAAAACCATAATTCTTACCCTATTTTTGACCCAAAACCCTATTTTAAACTCATAACCCTATTTCAACCCTAAACCCTAAATCTGACCCAGAACCCTAATTTTGACCCGAAACCCTAATTTTAAACCAAAACCCTAAATCAAACCCTATTTTTGACCTAAACCCCTATTTTTAACTCAAAACCTTAATTCAAACCCTAAACTCTAATTTTGATCCAAAACTCTAATTTTGACCCCAAACCCAAATTCTAACCCTATTTTGACCAAAAACCCTATTTTTATCCCAAATCCCTAATTCAAACCCTAAACCCTAATTTTGACCCTAAACCCAAAATTTGTCCCAAAAATCTAATTTTGACCCGAAACCCTAATTTTAAACCACAACCCAAATTTTAACCCAAATTTTAATTTTGACCCAAAACCCTAATTCTAACCCTATTTTTGACCCAAAATCCTATTTTTAACTCAAAACCCTAATACAAACCCTAAACCAAAAATTTGACCAGAAACCCTAATTTTAAACCAAAACCCTAATTCTAACCCTATTTCTGACCCAAAAACCTTTTTTTAACTCAAAAACCTAATTCAAACCCTAAACCCTATGTTTGACCCAAAACGCTAATTTTAACACAAAGCCCTAATTTTGAACAAAAACCCTAATTCTAACCCTATTTTAAACTCAAAACCATATTACAAACCCTAAACCCTAATTTTGACCCTAAACCCTAAATTTGACCCCGAACCCTAATTTTGACCCGAAACCCTAATTTTACCCAAAATCCTAATTCTAACCCAAATTCTAACCCTAAGCCCTAATTTTGACACAACCCATATTTTAACCCAAAATCCTAATTCTAACCCTATTTTGGACCCAAAAACATATCTTTAACTCAAAACCCTAATTCAAACCCTAAACCCTAATTTGTACCAAAAACCCAAATTTTGACCCAATACCTAAATTTTAACCCAGAGCACTAATTTTGACGCAAAACCCTAATACTAACCCTATTTTTGACCCAAAACCCTATTTTAAACTCAAAACCCTATTTCAAACCCTAAACCCTAACTTCGACCATAAACCCAAAATTTGACCCAAAAACCTATTTTTAACTCGAAACCCAAAAACCCTAATTCTAACCTTATTTTTGACCCAAATCCCTATTTTAACTGAAAACCTTAACTCAAACCATAAACCCTAATTTTGACCCAAAACCCAAATTTGGACCCAAAACCCAACTTTTGACCCAAAACCCTAATTCAAACCCTAAACCCTAATTTTGATCCTAAACCTTAAATTTGACCCTGAACCCTAATTTTTCCCAACACCCTAATTTTAACCCAAAACCCTAATTCTAACCCTATTTTTGAGCAAAAACCCTATTTAAAACTCAAAATCTAATTCAAACCCTAAACCCTAAATTTGACCCAGAACCCAAATTTTGACCCGAAACCCTAATTTTACCCCAAAGCCTAATTCTAACCCTAATTCAAACCCTAAACCCTAATTTTGACCCAGAACCCTAATTTTGACCTGAAACCCTAATTTTAACCAAAATCCTAATTCAAACCCTAAGCCCTAATTTTGACACAACCCTAATTCAAACCCTAAACCCTAATTTGTACCAAAAACCCTTATTTTGACCCAAAACCTTAATTTTAACCCAGAGCCCTAATTTTGACCCAAAACCCTAACCCCTAACATTGACCATAAACCCAAAATTTGACCCAAAAACCTAATTTTAACTCGAAACCCAAACTTTAACCCAAAAACCCTAAATCTAACCTTATTTTGACCCAAAACCATATTTTAACTGAAAACCTTAACTCAAACCCTAAACCCTAATTTTGACCCAAAACCCTAATTCTAACCCTATTTTTACCCAAAACCCTATTTTAAACTCAACCCTAATTTAAACCCTAAACCCTAATTTTGATCCTAAACCTTAAATTTGACCCAGAACCCTATTTTTTTCCCAAAACCCTAATTTTAACCCACAACCCTAATTCCAACCCTATTTTAAACTCAAAACTTAATTCAAACCCTAAACCCTAATTTGGACCCTAAACCCTAAATTTGACCCAGAACCCTAATTTTGACCCGAAACCCTAATTTTACGCAAAAGCCTAATTCTAACCCTAATTCAAACCCTAAACCCTAATTTTGACCCAGAACCCTAATTTTGACCCGAAACCCTAAATTTTAACCCAAAACCTAATTTTAACCGTATTTTTGACACAAAACCCTATTTTAAACTTAAAACGCTAATTCAAACCCTAAACCCTGATTTTGATCCAAAACACTAATTTTAACCCAAAACCCTAATTGTAACCCAAAGCCCTAATTTTGACCCAAAACCCTATTTTAAACACAAATCCCTAATTCAAACCCTAAACCCTAATTGTGATCCTAAACCTTAAATTTGACCCAGAACCCTAATTTTTTCCATAACCCTAATTTTAACCGAATACCCTAATTCTAACCCTATTTTTGACCCAAAACCCTATTTTAAACTCAAAACCTAGTTCAAACCCTAAACCCTAAATTTGACCCAGAACCATAATTTTGACCAGAAACCCTAATTTTACCCAAATGACTAATTCTAACACTAATTCAAACCCTAAACCCTAATTTTGACCCAGAACCCTAATTTTGACCCGAAAACCCTATTTTAAACCCAAAACCCCAATTTTAACACAATTTTTGAACCAAAACCCTATTTTAAACTCAAAACCTAATTCAAACCCTAAACCCTAATTTGGAGCCATAACCCTAAAATTGACCCAGAACCCTAATTTTGACCCAAAACCCTAATTTTAACCAAAAGCCATATTCTAACCCTAATTCAAACCCTAAACCCTAATTTTGACCCAGAACCCTAATTTTAAACCCAAACCCTAATTTTAACCCAGAGCCCTAATTTTGACCCAAAACACTAATTCTAACCCTATTTTTGACTCAAAACCCTAATTCAAACCTGAAACCCTAATTTTGACCCTAAACCCAAAATTTGACCCAAAAACCTAATTTTGACCCGTAACCCTAATTTTAATGCAAAACCCTAATTCTTACCCTATTTTTGACCCAAAACCTTATTTTAAACTCAAAACCCAATTTCAAACCCTAAACCCTAAATCTGACCCAGAACCCTAATTTTGACCCGAAACCCTAATTTTAAACCAAAACCCTAAATCTAACCCTAGTTTTGACCTAAAACCCTATTTTAACTCAAAACATTAATTCAAACCCTAAACCAAAAATTTGACCAGAAACCCTAATTTTAAACCAAAACCCTAATTCTAACCATAATTCTGACCCAAAAACCTTTTTTTAACTCAAAAACCTAATTCAAACCCTAAACCCTATGTTTGACCCAAAACCCTAATTTTAACACAAAGCCCTAATTTTGAACAAAAACCCTAATTCTAACACTATTTTTGACCCAAAACCCTATTTTAAACTCAAAACAATATTACAAACTCTATACCCTAATTTTGACCCCGAACCCTAATTTTGACCCGAAACCCTAATTTTACCCCAAATCCTAATTATAACCCAAATTCTAACCCTAAGCCTTAATTTTGACACAACCCTAATTTTAACCCAAAACCCTAATTCTAACCCTATTTTTGCCCCAAAAACATATCTTTAACTCAAAACCCTAATTCAAACCCTAAACCCTAATTTGTACCAAAAACCCTAATTTTGGCCCAAAACCATAATTTTAACCTAGAGCCCTAATTTTGACCCAAAACCCTAATACTAACCCTATTTTTGACCCAAAACCCTATTTTAAACTCAAAACCCTAATCAAACCCTAAACCCTAACTTTGACCATAAACCCAAATTTTGACCCAAAACCCTCATACTAACCCTATTGTTGTCCCAAAACCTTATTTTAAACTCAAAACCCTATTTCAAACCCTAACTTTGACCATAAACCCAAAATTTGACCCAAAACCCTAATTCTAACCTTATTTTTGACCCAAAACTATATTTTTCAAAACC
>JAUPTC010001250.1:0-26600 GCA_030762895.1 Sophora flavescens
AAGATTGTTTATCAAACATCTCTATTTTAGTCAAATAATAAACTTATAAGCTAATAAAATAAGTTATAAACTAGTTTATTGGACTTGCTAAACAGAGTCATAAACTTTTAATGTTTTTCTATCATACTGGCTGATTTAATTTTTAACTTATTTCTTCTTATTATGTTTAATTAAAATTACTTGTTTAATATATACGGTGACTTCTATCATAAGGGACCAAATAAATTCCTCATGAGTGAAGGACCATCATTCACCATTGGATATAATAATTTTTTAATTGTGTGACTGAGATCTGTTTAAGTTGACCTGCTATTCAGGTTACTAAAACTTTTTGCACAAAGGCCCCTCAATTGTCTAAATTTTAATACATACATAAGCAAATTGCAACCCTAGTTGCGTCATCTCCATCGACTCCTTCCAAACCCAAATGATGAGTGTTCCGCTCTTGTGCCATTAACAAGTTTCTCACCTTCCATTTTTCGATCTGAAAGTTAGTTTCGTGTCATATTGCTCGATTTTAACCCAAATGAGGAGTGTTTAGCTCGTGTGATTAAGGAATCCCTACCATGCGATTTTTCGATTTCTAACCTTGGTCGTGTTCTGGTCATTCATTTGTGGTATTGTAAAGCAAACATCTTGGTCATTCGTCTTCTTCTATCGTACCTCACATCCAGAATTTGTATAGTGTTTTCGTTGGCCAACATTTGCACACGCATCTAAATACCCAAAAATCCCTAACATCGGAGATATTTTCGATTTGGGTTTATGTTGCTGAAGCTACTCAATGTTCAGGTAAATCCCTCAGATCCATCATTAATTGATATATATGAGTGATTATTGTTGGTTTTATCGATATTGTTGATGTTGATTATTATCCGTGATTAATTGTTAATGAAACTGAACCAATGTTCGAAGGGGAAAAAAAATAAAAGAATGAGATGAAAAGGTTGTTTTGGGACTTCATCATTCACATTCACGAACAATCGGAATCCTCAATTTAACTATAGAAGACTTTGATTTGCATCGGTACAGATTGTTTTGGGGAGTTTATGAGAGCCCGTGCATAGATTTGGCATATGATACCCTTCACGATTCTGTTTTTTCACACATGCATTACACCATGCTTTCCTTTCTCTGATCATTCTTTATCTAACTTATTGCATCTTCACACTATTTCATATCATTGAGAGCACAGTTTCGCGATTTTGTCCTTATGAAAGTGTCATTATTACAGTTCTCGGCCACCTTAACAGTTTCTCTCCAATAACTTTTGAATATGAGGATAACTTTTGGCTTGTTGAACTTTTGTTTAATTCCACACCAACAAGTCTTACTTTATGGAGTTAACCATGAAATCTAATAATGTATTTTAGCTTGATCTGGTTTGATTTATTTACTGAGTTAACCATGAAATCTCATGTTAAAAGCTGTCATTATCAAGTTTTCAATCTTGGAACTTGGGAAAAATTGTGGATATTACAATTTCTCATTCAATCAAAAGTGTTAAAACATCAAGTATATCACATAGAAAAACATGGCAAAATACTCGTGTATGTGGTGGTTGTTCATTGTAAAGCTGGTATAGGGAGGACAGGACTGATGATTTGTAGCCCTCTTTTGTTTCTTAAGGTAAGTCTTGTTAAATAGTTTCATTGTAAATCTGTTAGTTTCCACGCAATTTAATCAATGCATCATTGGCATTGGTGTTAGAGGCTGCACCTCAGAGGGGTGATTCAATCAAATGGTTCTGTTTTATGCAGATTCTGCTTTTCAGAATCTGAGACCTGTGTGCACATTTTTGTCTCTTGTAATTTCTCATATTCTGTTTGGATGTGCATTTATAATTGGATAGGTGTAGAAACGGTACTCAATGGGAATATAAATGAGTTATTACTTCAACATGAAGGTTTATTATGTGGCAGGGTCTGCAAAAAATCTTGGAAGCTGGTGTGGTTTGTGATCATACGGTCTTTGTGGCTTCACAGAAATGAGGTAATTTTAAAAAATGTTTGTGTACTGTGAAAAACTGATTGAACTGATCAAAGTCAGGAGCTGGACTTGGTATAATGCTTTGATCAATAAAGTAGGTTACTCTTTCACTCAATGGTCAATGAACCCAATGATGTGCATTCAATCTGGATAGTTGGGGGCGGATCATTTCTGTCTTGTTTGCTTGTCTGCTCTCTGTTTCTGCATTATTCAGTTAGTTGCCAAGCAGGTGCTTTCGTGGGTTTAAAAGGTCCTGTTATTGGGTGTTTTTGTTGGCTCATTTGCGTTTCCCTTTGGTTGTGTGGGGTGAATTTGTTTTTAGTGGAGCTTTGCCCTTCTTTGGTGGCTGCATATGTTCTTTTGTTTTTATGTGGGAAGCTTTCTGGTTTGTTTGTTTTTGACTTTTATGAGTAATTTTGGGTTTAGCTATATGTCAACCTTTTGCTTTTGATTGGCTTTAGGTTGGTCATATATCTTTAATCCCCTATGTATTGTTGAACATGTATCTCTCTTCTTTGTATTGGGTTTTGGTACCCCTTGTGCCCAATTTAATACATCATTTGCTTAGCAAAAAAAACAAAGTAAGTAGGATATAGATTGTAGCTTCTGTATGTTCAGGTCCAATTCCCATCAATTTATTTAATTCCATTATTTTTTAATTCTAATCTTGAGCATATATCATATTTAACTGGATATGCTCATGCTGCTGCAGAACGAGAACCGAACCTTGTGGAAATCAGTGACACTACCACCAGGTCTAATCTCCTACTACTCAACAACAAAGCCACTTGATAAGTCATGGCATGTTCTGGGACTTGGTTATAACCCAAGCATCATCATGATAAAGTTGTGTCAAAATGGAAGGTTAGCCCGAGGAGAAAGTATGTGACGATGGAAGAGGTGGTCCCCCGTAATTCAGATGATAAAGTCGTGTCCTTGTTGCATGATAATCCACAAGTTGAGGAGCATGAGGAGTCGATCTTAGTTTTTCTCTTGCTAGTAATTGAAGTCGCTGAATGTGACAAAATGCAAGTTGTTTCTCTTGGTAGTTTTTTGTTGCTTGCTGTGTTGATTAGCTTAATAGTGTTTTTGTGGTTGGGGTTTCTATGTTTCTTGTTCATGCTCCTTATATTATGTATTGGTAGGGTAACCCCTTTGTTACCATTTAGTGCGTGTTTGGTTCGGCGTCCCCATACCCTCAAACGCACATCTAGGGTTCGACTGCGATTCCTCGTTCAGATCCGTATGTTTGGCAAAATTGATGAACGCGATTTCTCATCCCCCAAAAGCGCGAGTGTTTGAAGCTGCTCATCCTAGCTTCTGAGTCTAGGGAACGCGATTTTGAATCAAAGGTGAGTCTTAGGAACTCGATTTTGGATGGATATTCTCCTATTGCCCTTCCTTTTGCCCTTCGTTACCTGCATGCACCTGCATCTGCCATTTATGGTGCTTCACTATCGTATGCTATGTATTTATGGTGCTCACCAACAATTCTTCAATTTTTCCTTGCATTCATTGTTCAATTCATTCATTCCTTCAATTCTTTCCCTTATGGTGATTATTCTCAGATTTGTATCCAAAGATCCGTTCTGCTCATTTCTCTAAGAAGGAAACTCTGTCTTCTACACCTCCTGAAAGCTTGTATGCTCCGATGAAAAGGTATTACTTTTGGTTGTTACAATTTATTGTAAATTTATTCATTTCAACCATATTTACCTACCAATATTTATTGTTTATTGTCATTTTCTTTCAATTATATATATAGGACTCTCCTCCTTCACATTTGCTTCAGAACAATTCGGTGTGTTGTTGGATCTTCATCTAAACAGTGTATTCTTCCAGAGGTAGTGGTATGAAGTTGCCTACCTTGCATATTCTTTTTCCCCTCTACATTTGCGTTGTCTTTTACTCTGCCACCCCTGTTATGCTGATTTATATTTGTTTGATTTTTCAATGATCAATCTTTTATTTGCAATCTGGATTGTAGACTGTGTTACAAATTTGTAAGTGTTAGCTCTGTTTTGCTATTTGTCATTTGGTATTGGATTGTTGGTTGTGATATAGTTCTGTAAAAAGTAAACAAATTTGTGAGTATTAGATCTGTTTCTGGTATGCTATTATGCTCTTACCCCTTTTGTTATGTGTGATTTAGTTTTTAATATACTCTATGGCAGAAGGTTATGACTATATAGACACACACAGAGTAGTTGTTAAAAGAAAGATTGTGCATGCACCATTTTAGGGGTTCAATTTTCACTTTGAACAAAACTTCAGTGTTAGGGACTTGAACTTCATCTTAGCATGCTTGGATCAATTTTCACTTTGAAGGATGTCTACTCTTATGTATGTTAAATCTACTGCTATGTTAGATCTACTGCCCTGTGTGTTAGTTAAATCTGTTTTTCTGGTTGATTATTATGTTCAAGAAGTTTGTCTGTCCAAGTTGCTGCAGCATGCATATTCTGGTGGTACAGCAAATTATGATGTGCTATCCATTATGAGGTGCTATCCATTCTGGTCAAGTTGCTGCAGCATGCATAATTTGGTCTATCCATTATGAGGTGCTATCCATTCTGGTCAGGTGCAGCAAACTATGCAGAATATGGATGCTGCAGCAAATTGTGCAGAATATGGATGCTGCAGCAAATTATGCAGTCACCTCACCTCAGCTGCCTTCTCCATTCTTATATTAGAAGCTGCCTTCTCCATTCTTTGTTCTGTTTGAGTGTTGACTTATAGAGATATATGATTTTTTGATTGAGTGCCTATTGCACTATTTAAAATGGAAGTTTGAAAAATTACACTTATATAGACTTTGTTTTATGCATAGTTTTTTATTTTTTATCCTACTTCATGTATAGAGAACTATGGCTACTCTTAAGAGGAAAATTGTTGTGGATCCCCTTGTTTCTAACGATGAAGCACAGAAAACAAAAGTTGTTTGGGACCCTAAAGCGACTGAATACTTCATCCAAGCATGCTTGGATCAAGTTTCCAAGGGTGAACGCGTTGGTACTAGCTTTACCAAGAAAGGATGGAAAGTTATTGTTTCACAATTTAATGGCTCAACTGGAAGGAAGTATGACGGGGGTGAAATTGAAGAACGAGATATGATAGCTTGAGAAAAGAATGGCGAGTATGGTATAAATTATTTGGGAAAGAAAGCTGGACTAGGGTGGGATAATGTGAAGAATACCGTTGTTGCATCGGATGAGTGGTGGGAGAACAAAGAATTGGTATGTGATAAATAAATGTTACTTTTTATAAGTCTTAGATTTATATTTAGTGTGTTTATATTAATGATGATGAGTTATGAACACGCAGGAAAACCCTCTTTATGGCAAATTTAGGAACAAGGGACTTCAATTTGCTCCCCAACTAACCAAACTGTTTAAGGACGTAGTGGCTAATGGAGAATTTGCTTGGGCACCATCATCTGGGATGTTGCCTAATGGGCCCGATGATGATGATGATAATGATGGATACTGTCCATGCCTAGAGGGTGTGGGCCTAGATATGCAAGAAGGGTCGGGTGATAGTGAAGATGTGAGTGTTGGAGCAACGACTGAGTTTGCAAATTTCAATATTAATGCTTCACAAGCCAGTGTTGGCCAAAAGAGTGGAGAGAAGAGAAAGAGTGTTGGTGGTTCTGAAAAGAAAAGTAAGAAAAAGGCAACCGCTTCCTCAAAGATAGCAGGAGCTGTTAATGTGATCTTGGAGACATGTAAGTCACGCAATGATGCTATGGCCAGTTCATCTATTGGTGAAGTGATGGCTGAGATTCAGAATATGGATGAAATTACTGATGATCCGGATTGGCATACAAGATGCTGTCAATTGATGATGTTTAAGCCAGCGAGGGAGATGTTTGTTGCCTTTCGAGGTCCAAAAGAGAGAAAGTTGCATTGGCTTAGGCATGCATCATATAATCCTTTGCCATTTATGACTATGCAATGAATATTATGTGTTAGGATTATGTATCCTGTCTCTTTGGATTATGTATTAGGATTATGTATCATGTCTCATCTAGGTGTGTCTTATGAATATTATGTATTAGGAATTAGGAATTTAACTTTCTGTGTGTTTTCAAGATTATGTATGAACCCTATTATCTATGAATGCTTTAATGAATATGTATGCTTTGAATTTAACCTCAATCTTGTTGAAACTTTTGGTGCACTGTGAATGATTTTACTGCATTGTTTTTAGTCTTGTTTTTTTCCTGCACTGTGAATGGTTTTTGCTGCAGCATCCATATTCTGGTGAAAGGGAATGGATGCTACTGCATCCATATGTATGCTACTGCATCCATATTCTGGTGAAAGGGAATGGATGCTACTGCATTGTTTTTTCTGCACTGTGAATGGTTTTTGCTGCAGCATCCATATTCTGGTGAAAGGGAATGGATGCATCCATATGTATGCTACTGCATCCATATTCTGGTGAAAGGGAATGGATGCTACTGCGTTGTTTTTGCTGCAGTGTGATCTGTGTGAATCAGTGTGATCTTAGGATTACAGCATGCATATTAAAGCCATTATCATTCTCTTTTTCATTCATCCCTGGACTCAAGGTACGAATAGTTAACTGAAAGAACAAAGGTTGTCTGTGGCATTTGTTTCATCATCACTAGCAAAATTGCTTTGTGTGCAATCCTTGAGATGGCACATATTTGAGAAATCTGAGTTGAGAAGTTCTGATAAGCAAGTATCTCCTTCTTTAAATTCTTTGAGCAAATCTGTTGAGATCAGTTGTTTTTCTTCTTCATTGATAAATGACAAAAACCCATTGTTATCATCATTGGGTTCCATTGGGTTACTTGTTGAATTGTTGGATACAACATCCTCTGCCTTGGACTTGTTATGCAATTGCATTGATGATGAGTGAGGAAGTGAGTTCTTGAATAATACCATAGAGCACTTGCTGGTGGCATTTGTAGAGGGTGAGGGACTGACCTTAACCTTAGGGGTCAGTTGAGGCTTTGGATTCTCAGTGCTCTTTGCACTAGATTGAGCTGATTTAACCCTTTTACCTAAATTGGTATTCCAATAATTCTTTATTTCATTGTCCGTGTCAATTTCATGAAAATTGGATATTTTTCAGTAATTCATTATATTTTTCATTATATTTTTCAGTAATTCATTATATTGAATTGTGGGTGCTGAATGCATGATATGTTAACTTTATCTACCTTATCTCTTGTGATTCCAACTTGCTTAATATTTGTGCTATGATTTTGAGATGTGATATTTCTCCTTATCCCATGTGATACTTGTTTGCCGCATGACATATTTAGCAACTTCAAATTTAATTAGCATTCCTATTTGTAGATCACATCTATTATTCATTCAAACTTCAATTTTTATCCACTATTCATTCAACCTTACTTTCATTACAGAAATCAAAAATTGAGCAACTTGTAAAAAGATAAAATGAATGACTGGAATGGACATTTGGATCAACTTACAGATGAAGACGATATTTTTTTTTGAAGAAGCTTCTTATGTGGCTGCACTAATAGGTGAGTATGCAGTAAAGCATTTATGTAAAGAGCCTCGTAGAACTAGTGAACTAACGGGTCATACATGGGTGCAAAAAGTATTGCAAGGGCATCCCATTCGTTGCTATGAGATGTTCCGAATGGAAAAACATATTTTCCATAAACTTTGCACTGAATTAGTTGAGCATGGTTTAAAGCCCAGTAAACGCATGGGGGTTGAAGAGATGGTTGCAATGTTTTTAAATATAGTTGGCCATGGGGTAGGTAATAGAATGATTCAAGAAAGGTTTCAGCACTCTGGAGAGATCGTAAGTAGACACTTTTGTCGAGTACTATTTACTTGTCTTAAGTTGTCGTGCAAATATATTAAACCACAAGATCCTATGTATCGTGATAGTCATGCAAAAATAAAAAATGGTCAGCGATATTGGCCATTTTTTAAGAATGCCATTGGAGCAATTGATGGTACACATGTGCCATGTGTGGTTGGTGCCAGCGACCAATCAAGGTTTATTGGAAGAAAGGGATATCCAACACAAAATATAATGGCTGCGTGTGATTGGAACATGTGTTTCACTTTTGTTTTGGCTGGATGGGAAGGTACTGCCCATGATGCTCGTGTTTTTGACCATGCTTTTACCAATGCGAGTCTCAATTTTCCACATCCTCCTCCAGGTATGTTTTTTTTAGTATAGCTACAAATGGTTTTCTCTTTTACTTAAAACTCCTTTTTATATTTTATTAATTTTATTCTTTATTAGGTAAATATTATTTGGTGGATGCTGGCTATCCAACACCAAATGGGTACCTTGGTCCTTATAGAAGTGAACGTTATCACCTACCTGATTTTAGGCGTTCATTTGGATTTGCGAATCGTAATGAAATGTTTAATTTTTATCACTCAAGTTTAAGGTACACAATAGAAAGAACTTTTGGTGTATGGAAGAACAGGTTTGCAATTCTGCGTCACATGCCTAAGTTCAAAATTGAGACACAAGTTCAAGTAGTCATTGCAACAATGGCTATACACAATTTCATCAGAAGGAATGCTGAAATGGATTTTGATTTTAGTCGTTATGAAGATGAGAATATAATCCTTGACATTGATGATGATGATGATCATAACACAGTTAACTTGGATCCATCCCCAGTTTTAAACTATAATTAGTATCGAGATCAAATTATAGAGTTCAAAAAAATAATTAGTATTGTAGTTATGTTTCAGCGTTGTATCAAACTATAAATTATATTCCTTACTTGAACTATTTTTAGATACTTTAAATTTAATAGTTATGCTAATTTAGTACTTTTATTGTCCATTTCATCAAATTTGAAGTTTTTACTACCATATACTTTTTACTTCAAAGATAAATAACATAGTTGAAACATAGTTTTGGGGAATTGAGATATTGAAAACTTTTTCAACAATTTAAAGCAAAACATAGTTTTTCTTAAAGAAAATTGGTTTTCACTCAATTTTAATTCCTAAGAATCAGGTTATGTAACAAGTAATGATGTTAAGAAGAGTTATAAGAAGTAACAACAAGTTTAACACAGATTGTAGATCAAAGATTCAAATTAATAAGCATTCTTAAAACTCATTCACAACGCACAAGTGCATATAACAAGTATATGGAGTTTAGAGATGAGAAGAACACGCAAACCGATTTATCCTGGTTCGGCTACCTCCTCTGGTAAGCCTACATCCAGTCCCACACCTTTGTGGTTTTCTCCACTATAACCCAGAAATTACAATATCCAATTACAGCATTCACAAGGATAACCTCCTTGCTAAAGAACACACCAAAAGCACACTGCTTTTTATGCATAAGGATCCCTTCTATCCTTGTTTAATCCTAAGAGATATCCTCTCTTAATCACACTAATTCACAGAAAGAATTGAGTAGAAGAAAGACTTTAAAAGTCTGATTATACAAATTGAAGTTCTAAGAAATATCACACTTTTCTCTCAAAGATGAAGCACTTTTGGAAGCTTTTGAATCTTTTGAATTTTTTACTTTCAGAATTATTATATTTTTTTTGAAAAGTGTTCCTTTGATCCCTCTTTATATAGAAAACAAGTTATAGTCGTTGGGATCAATTAAAACAGATTTGGATCTGATTTAACAAAATCTGTTTTCTTGATTCTCGTTCTTGAAATAAGATTCTGATTGTTCTTGTAGAATTCGCGTCCATCTTGAAAATAACCGTTTCCATCTGTGTAACATCATATCTTACGGTAAATTAAATATTTTAATTAGATGGGAATGAGGGTTAGATAAATTTAAAATTAATTAAGAATCCAAACACATATGCAAATTCAAAATAAAATTTAAGTAACCCAAAATTTTCAATTGGCAAGCACCAAAATTCAAATCCTTAATTAAGATGGTTTTACCATTAACAAAATTAAAAGATAATTAGACATAGATATAAATCTTAACCATAGCTAGATGATTATAATTAATTTACTCAAGTTTTACTCATTATGATTAATTAGCACTAGTCTTAATTAATTAGACCCTAATTACAAGTTTAACCTAATTAAATTAACTAAGTTAATTTTAGTTGTTATTTTTTTCATGAGCAAGTAGCTCACGGTTTTGAGGCATGAAGGACACCTTCAGTTCTTAAAACTCTGGACACATGATATGGAAGTGCCACCTCCTCCTTATTATTTCTTTCATCATGCAAGTTGTAATGTCTTCCATTTTCTGCTTTGATTTACGCCACCTTTAAAGCCTAAGGACTAGCTTAAGTGAGTCATCTCATGTGTACTATTTTTCTTCATGCCATTTACTTTGACCATGTGAGTAAGGACACGGAAGTTTTCACATTAATGACACATCAATCCTTAAAATATTTTGGCTGCATGATGTTATAGTAATGCCACCTGCTTTCTATTTTCTACTTGCAATTTCTTTGAGTAACAATACACCACGCCATCTGTTTGCCATTTCTTCATGCAATCCCTTTGCTTAATTAAACACCACGCACCTGTTTATATTTCATAGCTTAGCTTAGTCAAATTTATAGGGATGCTGGCTTGTTACATAAGATATCCAAGTGCCACCTCCTACTGCCCTTCCTATCATTAATTCATACAAAAATCTAGCCTATTTCATGGTTATTTTAATAACCACGCCAGCTGCTTGAGGCCATTACTTTGTTTCATTCCTTTCTCAATAAGTCAGTGCAACCTTAGAAGAGGAGCAAGAAATAGCGCAGAAGAAAAATAGAAAAAAAAAGGAGAGAGAAGGCCGTGAGAGTGAAAGGAAATTCCCGGGCAGTGCCGATCCATCCGTTCGTCCCTAGCGAGAAACCGACTATACCGTTGTGATCCTCGCAACGTTTACTTCAATATCCTATCTTTCTTTTCTTGATTAGGCTAAGGTAAGTCTATGTCCTTTTTATGCCTAAATGCCGTTGGCGACGGTATTGAAGTTATCTTTCAATTCATTCATCGGTTTCCAATTCCGTCTTCAGATTTGGGTTACACGTAACGTGTGCTTCACAATGATGTGTTCAGGTGAATTTTTGGAGTCCCGAAGGGTGTAGAACTATGCGTGGCAGATTTGAGGGAGTATAGGGAGTGTCCGTTTCATTGCCCCAGAGCTAGCCTAAGACATTCCAGGTGGGGAAAAAAACTATTTAACGTCGGAAACGGCACGGTTACATTTAATTAGATAATGGTGTAGGGCGACCCAAACCCTACATGAGAGCGAGTAACGGACAATGTCTATACCACACTGGGAACTACTCAATGGTACCGGTGATGATATATAAATTGTGCGTTTATCGTCGTTACGCTATATATATTATTTTATTGCGTGATGATTGTCTGTTTGACTGGTTGATGTGAATTTGATACTTGATAGATAATAGCATGAGTGTGGTAATTATTTTAGAAGTGTTTATACTTATTATGATTATTATTATTATTATTATTATTATTAATATTCTTACTACTACTACTACGATTATTATTATTATTATTATTATTATTATTATTATTATTATTTTAATATTATTACTACTACTACTGTGATGATAATTACTACTACTACTACTACTACTACTATTATTATTATTATTATTATTATGATGATGATGATGATGATGATGATGATATTTATTATGAGTATTGTTATTATTGTCATTATTATTATTATTATCATTACTATTAGTATTTATTATGAGTATTATTATTATTATCATTATTATTGTTATTATTATTGTGATTATTATTATTATCATTATATTTCGGTATTTATCATTTGGAAATGATATTATAATATGAGGATATATGATGATGATTATGATGATAGGATGAGTGTAATGATTGTGCTTAGAGGATTGAGTAAATCATAAATTATGTTGAGATACGAGGATGTATTTGAGGATTGCATACAATATGTGATAAGCGAGTGCCCAACCGAGATAATTATCGTGAGATGAGGTTGAGATTAATGAGATGAGATTAGTTTGAGGTTATCTATGAGATTAGGATGACCGATTAGGGCACTAGGGGGTGACACGAAACATGGTTACGTGATATGAGGGACCAAAACATGGTCTAGTGGACTGAAACATGGTCGATTGGGGTCTATGCCTCGGAGGGAAAATTCCGAGGGATAGGCTAACAGCAGAGCCCGTCCGAGAGATGATTTCATTTTAGTCTTGACTATAGTTCATGCATTGCATGAGCATTCCGGATTGTGGTCGAGGAGGTGTGCACCGGGTTGTGCGTCTATAGTGCCATTACTTTACGTGGGCACCCTCCTTCCGTGACGACGAGGGTGTGCACAGGGACTCTGGGACGTGTCGATTATATTATTGTGATATCCGGATATGGCCGATACCTGAGGAGACTATTCATAGAGCATTTGCATTGCATCATGATGGAGGGTAGAGGAAAGATCCTAGATGTGGATTGAGGATGATTGTGTTATATATATATATATATATATATATATATATATACACACCCAGACTCTGGAGACGTATGTTTGGTGTGCAGTTATTTAATTAAATGTGGCTAAACCCTTTCCACGTTTGATGTTATATGGCTTCTTATCCCCTTTTCTTTTGCTGTGTGTTGTGTACCTATACATTTTGTACTTCAGACTCTGACAGAGCAGATGGCGCACTGGGACCACCCATGGATGACCCAGGATCCAGGGTTTCCCCTTTTGGGGACCTGTGAGGTGGAGTGCTTAGACCCGCACGGGTGGCTTGTGGACGTCCGCTCGTTCAGGGATATCCACAGGTCTTCGTCCCATCACTACGGGGCTTGGGCAGGGAGCGGCCATCGGTTTGTTGGCATGTTTCGTTTCGCACGACCTTCCCATTTCCAATAGGACAGCCCGATGGACACGTACCACCGATGCCGCTTTATGTTCGGGCTGGCCTGTACCCTTCATGGGACCTCTTGATGCCTTGGTACCGGATTGCACCCGCTACTAGCAGGAGCCGAGTTAGCACCCATTCCGGAGGAAGACCCGATTGCCCCCGCCAAGCCTGGCACCCTTCCCCGAGGTACCCGCACCCCCAAAGGTTCGTACTACGGTTTTAGAGTCTTCACGGGTATCTTCTGGACGACTACATCCTCGGGATAGCGGACTCTACGAGGCAAAGGTTTCAAGGGCAGCCGGCCAGGAGTTCTTCCAGGTGATAGCGGAGGAGTGTCCGGACTGTCGGACCTCGGGATGCGGGGCGAGGGTGGTAGTGTATGATGGCTAGGGCAAGTGCCATCAGTATAGGTGTGGGGTGAGGTTTTATTGTATTTTTGGAGAGGGGATGGCGTGTGGAGTGCATCGGTGAGACTTTTATTTTGGCTTTTGATGTATTTTGTTGATGTCACTAGTTTGAGCATATATCGGGATCCCTACGAGAGGGAATCCCTTGACAGCTGATACTAGCATGTATGTACATAATTATAGTTATATGCTATATGTATGTTTACATATGTGTTTATAATTTTAAGGTGTAAATTTTCCACTTTGTTTTAATATATTCACTTAACGATAATAAACGAAATCAGGTCTTAATATTTTGGGTTTTTCTTTAACGGGACGTCGGGCGTCTCAATCTAGCCATTAAGATTTTACATTCGGATGGGCTAGTAGACAAGCTCCATTTAGTAGGAGGCTCCATATGGTAGGCGAGCTCCATATGATACTTTAGCAAACGAGCGCTTCTTGTTACTTTAGTAGACATGACGCTTCACATTACTTTAGTAGACGAGTGCTTCTATCACTTTAGTAGACGAGCACTTTTATCACTTTATTGGATGTCTTCTTGTTTCACTTCATTGGACGCTCCGCTTGTTTCACTTCATTGGATGTCACGCTTCGTTATTCCAGTGTTGGACGAGCGCTTATATTATTCCACTGTTGGGCGAGCGCTTTATGAAATCTTATTTCCAAAATAATTTTCATTTACGAAGACTTATTCCTTTAATGCAGGTTATGAAAAATGATTTTCTTCATGCATCTTTTCAAGTGAGCTTTTTGTGAGTAAGAGATTTCATCTCTTATAGATCATCTAAGACTTAAAACTAATTCCATCGTTAAGCTCTTGTCTTGATGATTACTTGATCTTCTTAAATTTAAGTGCTTCACCTAAGAAATCAAATGTGCTATTTTTACAATAGCATCTAAAGTATGAGATCTCCATTGCTTGATGCTTTAGTCCTTGTCCATTGCTTTGTGTCCTTGGTCTTCCATCCTTTAATCCTTGATTTATATTTTTCATGAGTGATCTTGCATACAACTTAACACATAATAAGTACATAGTCAAATTAAAAAATCTTATGCAAAATACACTGTGTTTGTCATACATCACAACATGAATAAGGGCTTAGTCTTACAAACTCCCCCTTTTTGATTATGACAAACTTTACCATACTTAACCTTAGTTATTAAAAATCAGAGTGCAGCTGTTTAGTAAGCATGATTCTTGAGTCATTTTCATCCTCCCCCGTCTCATTGATATCTTTAAAAATTAAGTGTTACCATATCATTATCATGAGAAAGTCATCTTGCATTTATTATTAGTTCAAGTATGTCTTTTCAATGCAGTTCATACTTAGGTATCGAGAAAAAAAGTTTACGAAGCAAATGCAAGACATAATTAATGGTTGTACGGTTCATCTTCTCCCCCTTTGTCATTATCAAAAAGAAACTATGGAGAATATTGAAATCAAACCAAAAACAGCTTCTTGCATTCATTGATAATAAATCATTACAGAGCATATGCAATACATCAAAAAACCAAAACACTAAAATCAAAAACAGGAATTACTGACACCTAAGGACACTTAGTCTAAACCGAGACTAGATAAAAGCATCTTGCCCATGTCCTTCATAATTTTCAGCATTTTGTACTGTCTCGCTTGCCATATTGACTATATATCGAAAATAAAATATGATATCAATCATTTTAAGGATCAATTATGCCAAGTTCCCTTCTTATAAAGAAGAAACTCTCCTTATTTAGTGGTTTTGGTGAATATATCAGCTAATTGCTTGTCGTATCTATATGTTCAATAACAACATCACCACTTTGAATATGATCCCTGATAAAATGATGCCTAATTTCAATATGCATGGTTCTTGAATGCATGATGGGGTTCTTTGTTAGATTAATTGCACTAGTGTTGCCACACTTTATTGGTACATGATCTAGATGAACTCCATAATCAATTAATTGTTGTTTCATCCATATGATTTGAGCCACAACAACTCCCACTGCAACATATTCTCGCTTGATTGTGGATAAGGCCACACTAGTTTGCTTTTACTAAACCAAGACATTGAGGGAATTTCCTAATAAATGACATGTTCCACTCGTGCTCTTCCTATCTAACTTGCATCCAAAGAAAGTCGAGTCGAATATCCTATTAATGTGCAAGTGGATCCTTGGGATACCATAATCCCATTTCTTTTGTTCCTAAAAGATACTTCATGATTCTTTTAATGCATAAAGAAGATGTGATTCTTTAGGATTAGCTTGATACCTTGCACACATACACACACTAAACATTATATCTGTCCTACTTGCAGTGGGATAAAGTAAGGATCCCCTAATACCTCTATACTTGGATACATCTATAGATTTATCATGTTACATCTTTGTCCAAGTAGCGAGCTGGACTCATTGGTGTTGCCATTTCCTTTGCACTTTCGATTCCAAACTTCTTTAGTAGTTCCTTGCAATACTTTGTTTGGCTTATGAAGGTTCCATTTTGGCATTGTTTAATTTGAAGTCCAAGAAAGAAGGTAAGCTCTCCCATCATGGACATTTCAAATTCATTTTGCATTAGTTTACCAAATTCCTTGCATAAAGACTCATTAGTAGCACCATAAATAATATCATCAACATATATTTGAACAAGTAAGATATTGTGTGCTTTTGTTTTAGTAAAAAGTGTTGTATCAACTTTTCCTCTTTTAAAACCTTTCTCTAGGAGAAAATTGCTTAACCTCTTATACCAAGCTCTAGGAGTTTGCTTGAGTCCATAAAGGGCTTTAGTGAGTTTATAGACATGATTTTGCAACTCACTATCAACAAAGGCAGGGGGTTGGCTTACATACACTTCCTCTTGTATTATTCCATCTAAAGAGACACTTTTCACATCCATGTGGTATAGTTTAAAGTTCATTATACCTGAATAGGCTAATAGCATTCTTATGGTTTTTAATCTAGCTACGGGAGCATATGTTTCATCATAATCAATTCATTCTTCTTGATTATATCCCTTAGCTACTAGTCTAGCCTTGTTTCTTACTATTATTCCATTATCATCCATTTTGTTTCTAAACACCCATTTAGTTCCAATTATTTGGTTACTTTTAGGTTTTGGAACTAAATCCCAAACTTTGTTCCTTTTAAATTGATTTAACTCCTCTTGCATTGCAATCATTCAATGTTCATCATTAATAGCATCATCAACACATTTTGGTTCTATTTGAGATACAAACGTCATGGTATTGCAAATATTCCTTAAAAGAGTTTCTAGTGGTTACCCCTTTGGTGATCTCACCAATGATATTGTCTAGGGGATGATTCTTTGAAACTTGCCACTTCTTAGGAAGATTTTCTTGCTGGATTTCTGCTTGAGGTTCTTTATTGCTCCCTTCATCTTCCTTTTCCTTATTGTCTGTCTTTTCCTTCATCAGATTTCACTTCATTTTCATGAGTTTCCATCATCAAAATGTCCTTTCCCAACCTTTTGCGGTTAGACTCATCAAATGTTATGTGAACAGATTCTTCCATTGATAAAGTACGCTTATTAAATACTCTATATGCTTTGCTAGTTAATGAATAACCTAGGAAAATACCCTCATCAGCCTTTGGGATCAAATAAGATTTCCACCAAAGCTTTTTGTCTTAGAAGGTCCAAAAGGTCCATGTGCAACAATTGTAAGGGTCTACTAGTTGAAACAATGTTTTTAGCCTTAAATGAGGTTTTCACTTGTTTACCACTTTTGGCATGCATCACATAAGCCCTCTTTAACAAACTTCTTATTTGGTAAACCAATTACAAGTTCTTTGGAAATCAATTTATTCAAGTGATCCATATGAATGTGAGCTATTCTCCTATGCCAAAGCCAATTTTCATCTTCTTTGGAAATTAAGTAACATGCATCATTGGAAGTTAAATTGTCTAAGTCTAGCATATAGATGTTGTTAATTCTATTTCCAATCAATTTTATGTTATTATCATCAATAGATTCAATCATACACAAATTTGAGTTAAAGTTTACCTTGTAGCCTTTATCACATAATTGGCTTATACTTAGTAGATTATGTTTGAGCCCTTCCACATAAAGAACATCCTCAATCTTGATTGCTGGACTTTTTCCTATTTTTCCAACACCAAGAATTCTTCCTTTGTTGTTATCTCCATAGGTGACATTTCCACCTTCTATGGGAGTGAAAGATGTAATTTTTGTGATGTCTCTCGGGTCATGTGTTTGGAGCAGCCACTATCTAAAAACCAACTTGATCTTTTGGCCTTCAAATGCACTTACACAAACATATATTTATTCTTTTCCTTTAGGTACCCAAATCTGGTTGGGTCCTTTGGTGTTAGTAGCAACATAAGTTCCTTTTGGAACCCAAATTTGTTTAATACCAACATGTATGTTCTTTCTAAGTCTACAAGTAGCAGCTGTATGACCTTTCTTTAAGCAACAATAACATTTTACAAAAGGACTAGTTGAAGAACTAGGTGCAGCAAAAAGCTTCTTGAAAGATTTTTCATATACCATTGGCTTATATCCAATTCCAGCTTTATCATAAACACCCTTTTGCTGTCCTAATATGACATTCAAGTTATCTCTACCCAAAGTAAACTTAGATAGTGTTGTATTCAGTTTTTCAACTTCCTTTTCTAGTGTAGTGCATTTGGTGCAAATTGAACTAGATGCAAGTAATTGTGAATTTTTAGCTTCGAGTTCTTTAAGCTTTATTTGTAAAGATGCATAGTCACTACATTGTTTTGCGATGATCTTCCTAGAAGATATAAGTTGTTTACTAATTTTAACATATTCTTCATGCAATTCATCAAAAGCATCTTGTGACTCATCATAGGTAGGAGAAGAATCATTTACCTCGATTTCACTATCACTTTGTTGATTTACCATGAGACATAGTTTGGCTTCTTCATTTTCGATTCACTACTAGTGGAATCCATATCATTTTCTTCCCAAGCTATGTATGCTCTTCTAGGCTTTCTTCCTTTCTTCTCTTTGTTGTCATTCTTCTCATACTTTTCTTTCTTTTGTAGCTTTGGACATTCATTTTTGTAGTGTCCAAGCTTTTCCACGTTAAAGCATTTGATTGTTGAGGAAGAGCTTTCACCTTTGTTCGTGTTCTTTTTGGTAGGAAAACTGAATTGGTTCTTGTTTCTATTCTTTTTGATGAATCTTCTAAATTTCCTCACAAGCAATCCCATGTCTTCTTCTTCAGATTCTTCACTTTCATCAAGGTGTTCATCTTCATCACTTTCTATTGATTCTTTGGAGATATGAGCCTTAAGTGAGAGTCCTTTCTTCCTTTTCTCCTTATCTTCATGACTTTTCAATCTATTGAGTTCCAATTCGTGTTCTTTCAACTTGCCAAATAAAGTAGCAATCTGCATGGTGTCTAGATCCTTTGCTTCAGCAATTGCAGTAATTTTTGGCTGCCATTCACGACTCAAACATCTCATTATCTTGTTAATCTTTTTCTCATCTGTGAGTGTATGTCCAAGTCCTTCTAGCTGGTTCACAATGTGTGTAAACCTCTTTTGCAGTTCATCTATCTCCTCACCATTCTTCATATGAAAGAGTTCATATTTCATGGACTAGTGAATTCATTCTTTCTCTTTTCACATCGTTGGTTCCTTCATGAGTGAGTTGAAGAGTATCATTTTGCAATTGGAGACCCTGAAAAACTCATCATAATTCAAAGCAGCTGTTATAATATTTTTTGCCTTAGCATTATAACCAACTCTTCTTTTATCATCATCATTCCAATCATCTTTTGGTTTAATTTGTTTATTTCTCTTAGCATCAAGAATAAATGGAATATAGGTACCATTTTCAACAATATCTAATACATCTAAACCCGCTTAACCTCAAGAAAGATAAGCATTCTCTCACTAGTGCAATAAGTGCTTTTACGCGAGTTAAAATTGATTTTTTACGCCGAATCTTTGACGACGTAAATACAATCGACGTTAATAGTTAATATTTTAACGCGACTTGAGAACTAACGTTAAATATAAAACTATTAACGCCGTCTTTAACAAAACTCGACGTTAATTTTGTAAAAATTAACGCCGTTTTTAAACAACTGACGTTAAACATAAAACTATTAACGTCATTTCTTTAAGACACCGGACGTTGATTTTGTTAAAACTAACGCCAGTTGTTATAAAGAACTGACGTTAAAGGTTTAATTTTAACGTCAGTTGTAATAAACAATCGGCGTTAATAGTGTATCTGTATATTTTATAAAATACTATTAACGCCGGTTGTTTGATACAACCGACGTTAATAGGTTTTTTTTTAAAATTCAGTTATAAAATATCACTCCTCGCCTATCCCTCGCATTCGGGTCCCAGAATACGAATATCACACACATTGCAGAATTGCAAAGGAAAATTGAACAATGGGGGACTTAAAACCAAAACCCATGTATATATATAAATAAATTTTAGTTCCAATGTCTAAAAAACAAAACTATCTAAGGATATATATATATATATACATGTTATTAATTAGTTTCTAAAGTCTAACAAAAACTATTCATCTAAGTAGTGCGGAGGTATGTTGTCAATTCCTTTCTCAGTAGCATACTTGAAGAAGAATTCAGCAAGCGCATCCTCAAGTCTCTTAACTCATTTTTTCTTCAACAGTGATTGGTCGATAAATGCCTAGACACGTTCAAATAATAACAATAACATCAATGCAAGTCATCTTCAAAACTATAATATATAATTTAACAAGTTATTTAAATATTACCTTCTTCCATCCATCCATAATAGATGCGGAGACTATGTTCAGCATATGAAGCATCACATAATAGCCGCACGACCACCCATCAATTTGAAATCGACACTACCAACAAAATTAATTTCAACGTCAGTTGAATATACATATAAATTAATAATTATAATATTAATTATTTGATAAATAAACTACCAAACCTTGAGGATGTTTCATACGAGATTTGCTTTAGCCTTAGAAGTCCTACTTCTCCCGTTGGCTCAACTTATGCTCTTCGCTGTTGTACGCTATCATAAACAAATAATCATGTCAATCAATTAACAAACTCATATATCATGTGTGTAATAAACTAAAAACAATTGATATTAAAACTTAAATTAAATTTAAGATTAGTTACTTATATATTTCTGACTTCCACCACCTTGGTGGCGGATCTTGGTGGAGAGAAGGTAAGAATATGACAAGTATGCCTAGGCGGGTGAAGTACGAACAACCTGCCAATGGCGTTCCATACAGTAGGGAGCCAGATATAATTCTTTTGGATTGTCTCCCAACAAGTTCCCTAAGTATTTACTCAATGCATCGCCAAGAAAGAAATCGGCGAAGGATTGACGGATCTAAGAAACCAGTAAACCGATGCAACGCCCCTTATCAAGTGAAGACGATGGAGATACCTAAGATATGAAAAGGTGTGGATGTTAATTACATAATATATATATTGAAATTAAAATAAATTATTAAATGGAAAAATACCAAAAATAAATAAGTTATAAAATTAAAATTAACTTACGTGCACTGTAGAGCGATGACATTGCTGTTCATCCGACGTTATTTCGCAGCGTTCAGAGATCGTCACCACGTAAGGAAAATATCCTTGCTGAATCGGGGCGTGCTACCCATCCACCGTGATCCAATGGACATTCAAAATCTCAAACGCATAATCCTTACCAAGTGAGAACAAACGAGTGATAGGTGACGGCGACACCGACGTCGACTTGGCCTTGAGTTTAGGAAAAATAAAATAGATAAGTTTTTGATAATTAAAAAAACACAAGTAATTATTTGACTAATTTGGACATTAATAATGAATAAATACCTTTGCTAACATTTCGAGCTCACGTTGCTTGGAGTCCAACTCAAGCTCACACCTTTTCATTTCCAACTCATGCTCATGGCGCTGGACTTCCAACTCCCGCTCCCTAGCCGCCAACTCATGCGCCCTCCACATGTGCCCTACTAAAACTCTCTTTTGTGCTCACATGTGAAGGGTTGGCAAGCCCCCGCGGTGTCCTGGGATGTACCGACAGAGGAAAGCTCTTGGCAAGCGCCGCTTGAATTCCGGTTGGATATTAAGCCTTGCATCGATGTGTTGTAATATCTGGGTTGGATATGAGTGCCGAGTAATGTCAGCCAAAATTGATGCTTCATTGACCACCCGGCCGGAAGGCAGACTTGCCATAATATTGTTTGATGGTCACGTTCCCGGGAACACCGAGAACCCGACCAAGATGGTCTTTCTTGCCTAGAGCAATCATCAAGACGTCCCTCGCCGCCCGAAGGGACGAATGCGCCTGGGAGGATTTTGCTTTAAGATCCATCTACAATGAAAAAAAAAATGAAAAAACGTGCAAGTGAAAAGTGTTGCAAATATCTATACAAATATCAATTGAAATCAAGTTAATTATTTACTTACAATCTTATCACGCCACTTCATGAGTGGCATCAACTTTAAAAGATCCCGTCTTTGTCATGCGGCGGCTAACCGCGACATCCTCGCTGGCCGATGTCCGACGGAGGACTTGATGGTGTGCCCTCGGCACCTCTCCTCTTTCAATCCTAGCGAGTGCTCTTCCCGCTTCTCCTCACCTATATCGTGACACCTAACCTGTGTCATCACATGGTTACCCATTTATGTGAATAAAATTTAATTTGCTGGTTACTTTAGGAAAATAATGTTTTCTCCAACGTTCATCTTTTCAAAATATGGTGATAATTTTTTTTTCCTTTTAATCCTCAAGACAACAACAACGAAATCAAACCACACATAATTACATACCCGTATATAAGTTATACAACTATCCCGCCTCATATGTTTTAACATCTAGATCATTATCAGTTTAGTGACATTCAAAACATAACATAACTCAATAGGACCTAAGTAGTCAGTAACTAATCGACACTACCAACAACTCGAGCAAGACAAACATGTCTCGAACTAGGCAACTCCTTCTCCTATTGTAGAGATCATACCTCCTTGTGCGACTGATATGGTTGTAAGGGTGAGACGCCAATATATGGATTTAACAAAATAACTAAATGCTCACACAAAAGAAGACACATATACATATACATAAACATTTCCAATTATAGCATACACTATCAATGGGTTCCACACCCCAAACATCAACACAGAAAACTATGCATGAACACTTCAATTCATCATCTAAACATTCACACTTAATCTCCGGGAGATCCCCAACGTCATTTAAAATGAGCTGATCGGGCTCGATTGCCAAATGCAGGCACGTCGATTTTTGCCAACAGAGGCATCGCCGATTTTTGCCAACAGAGGCACGCCGATTTTGCCAACACGTGCACGTCGATTTTACCATAGCCCATTTGTCCGAACAGTGAGAACGTCGATGATGGATTTATTTTCATTGCACGTCGATGCCCGAAGGCGTAATGAATTTCATTATCGTCGATTGCCTAAAGGCGCAATGAATACGTCGATTACATGAATATCATAAAGATACCATGATTAACAAATACCCGAGACAGAATATCACCAAGATATCATGATTAACCTCGTAGGCACGCCCGCCAAAATGCATGCAAGAAAAAAAACACTTTGTTCTCGTCGTTTTCTTTGTGTTCAATCTTTATTTGTCAAAGCTCTCCAAAGCTTATGACCCATCATCGCTTTTAAACATCTTTACAACTTTTATTAACAACACAGACCTCATAGCCCGAGTGCTCAATCCGAAGCCCTTAGACCTTGCAATCGGTCTCAGGTTCGTGGTAATAGAAAACATCATAAATCTTTTACCGTCGTTTATTACGCCGTGAAGTAGACACACAGTCTACCTACTAGACACCAAGTCTATAACATCATAAGAACACACTAGTATCCCGACGTCTAAGTTACTAAGTTCCATATAAGTCGTTTTTACATCGTTTTTGTCCCTTGAAAAACAAATCCAAAATAGGATAACGTCATAAGAACATTATTACCCCGACATCCTCGGTTACTAAGTTCCATATAGCGTTTCAAGTCATTTTTTCGTCTATGAAAACATATCCAAAATAATATCTCCGTAATTCATCCAAATTACAAAAATACGTCATTGAGTAAACTCATTTACGGAAAATCTTTTTCCAAGGTAGAAATTCATTATAAAATCCTTAAATCATAAAACTTAGTTTCTCACAAACCAATGAGTCACTTGGAGGTTTATTCTCCTCAAATATGCCTGCTCTAGTTTCAAAAATACTTGCCGCCTACACTTTTCCAAAATTGCCGTCAAATATTATTTTTAAGGCTTTTTAAGCCAAAACTTAACTTTTTCCACTTAATTAATTTTCTAAAATCATGATTAACTTATTTCCACCAATTAATTTCATAAAAGAATATTTTGTAATATTAAGGTTTTCTTATATAAAATATAGCGATGTAAAATATTTTCCAAAACTCCTCACTTTCCTCAAAATAAAATTCCTTTAATATTATATATCAATATTTTGCCTTTAAAACATTGAATATAATTTGCATAGCTTCTTAAAGCTTTTATCCGATTAACTTTAATTGAGCACCGACTTTATCGAGCTTCTCACACATCAACCAACGGTTATATCACGATATTTCCCAGGCAGATCATGCATCCTAGCAAGATAATATACAAATGCAAATAATTAAATAAATTAAACACAACTCCACACCAATACACCGACAAACCACACCACATATAAATCATATAAACCACACCACGTAAACAACCAAACCATTAATCACAACCACATATAAATCACATAAACCACACCACAAGCAAATAGTTATTAAGAAAATCCCTCAGTAAGCTCCCCTTACCTCTTAAGAACTCAGCTTCCGATTCAAAACTTTGTTGTGAATCTGGAACCGTCAACGCGCATACACGATAATCTAGTTTTATCCTTCATCAAATATAACACTCAATCAACAAACTAACAACTAAATCGCTTTAAAATCCTACATGTTGGTTTTGCCAAGGGCTGAGTTTTGGGGTTAGAAATCTCTAAAATTTCTAATCATGATTAAGTTATGGATTAATGATCCTTGATTAACCTAAATCATAAATTAGTGACTAAATAACTAAGTTTAAAACTCAAAACTTCCCTAACTCTTTTATACATAGGTTACGCCTTAATAAGTTCATAGAGCTAGGGTTCTTAGTTTAACAAATCAACTTGGATTTATAAAGCATACATACTAAGAGATTGATTTCTAAGATCATTTACGAAACCATGAACAAAACTCAACAAAACTTACCCACTTAGGGTTCGGCCAACACTAAGATATTTTGAGAAAATATTCATTTTAAGAGACTAACATGGATTAGAGTGTGTAGTCAATACATGCCATATAGAATACATGATCATACATGAAAACACATGGACAAAACTCTACCAACCCTAAGGTGATAGGTTCGGCCAAAGCTAGGTTTTCAAGAAAAAGATTTTTGATTACTTCATGCTCTTGGACTTTAGATAGTAGCCACGATATCTAGAAGATAGAAAGTAGTTTCATCATCATTAGATTTTCCTAGGATTTATTATGATTTTTCAAAGTTCTAGGGTTTGAAACTTGAAAATGATGAACCACCATGATATAAGTCTTAAATCAGAAACCATCTAAAGAACATAGACATGATTTAAGACAAAGATTAGGATTTACCTCTTGATAATCAATGATGAAGAAAATCCAAGAACTTGCTTTGAAACTTAGAACTAAGAACTTAGAACTTTAGAGTTTTGGAAGCAAATGACCAAAGAAACTAAATGAAAAGTGAGAGAAAGGTATTTATAGTGTAAGTGGCGACATTTCAAGAAGGATCTAGATGAGATGAGTTGTCATGTTAAAAGGATCAAAGTGCAATTAAGTTCTAAGGACCAAATTGCAAAGATTCCAATAGTTGAAGGACTAGTTTGCAAATAGACAATAGAATGTCATGATGATGAGTTTAATCACATTAAATGCCATCTTATCTTTGACTTGCTTGGCTGATTTTATGAGTGGAGAACAAGTAAAGACAATCCAATGTATTTAGGAAAATCAAGAAACTTGTAGACAAATCTAGGATAAGATAGAAACCTATAGAAAATTCTAGAACCAACTCGCCAATTCCAACTAAAATGGGCAGCCACAATTCACATGGGCTTACGTATGGGCTTAAAACATTTGGGCTTGATTTCATTTTCTTATTGGTTGTGGGAGCACTTCAAGATTTAGGCCTTAAACCTAAGATAAGAAAACTTAACTGGCTTTATGGACTCAACTATGACTAAAAAGATTTGGGCCTATAAACCACGACCATCTGGATTAGAAACAAGGATTCTAGCCCAATCCACTTGGAAAACGAAAAACTAATTTTTAGGGGACAAAATGGTAATTTAAACGTAAAGTTCGATGATTTAACCGTAAATTTCCCAAATTTCTATTTAATCCCGGAAAACCTTCTATCTTAAAAATACGATTCATCCCCTCGAATCATCTCAAAATCCTAAGATAAATTCTCTCTACTCTGGGAAACTCTAATTTCCTTCCATTGCCTACCCGACTACGCTTTTTCCGCTCAGAAACAATTGAATTATTTTATTTTTTCTGAAAATAATTCAAAAATACAGAATTGTAGAAAATAAAATATTAAACTTAAGTCTTTCGTTCACTAATTAAAATTAGACTCCGAGCGTAGATTATTATACATCGTCAATGGAATTCGCTGTCGCCTTTCACTGAACTTTCCAACCTAAATCTTAATCGTAGCTTCCTACATCAAGTAGGATTGAATGGTAAGTCTCACCTTAGCATAGGTGGCTAAGTCTCGAAAAAATATAAACATAATTATATAAATTTCTCGAGATTAGAAAACAAAAGGTAATTTCAAGTCTGTGGCACCATCCCGCAACATCCTCGCCGACCAGTCTGGTACCCACCTCCGAGACATGGTGTGGCGAGGGACGTTCTTCGCTGATTCCCGCAAATTTATTTGTTTTAGCCTATTCGAAACAAAAACACAGCACTAAATACGGCTTAAATGATCTATAATAAGTCATACAAAATTAACTTAATCAACCAACCCGAATTCTCTCCCCGTTTTCGACTCGCAAACATATCCTAAGTATCCTGATCAATCCATGGATAATCCGAGAACATTTTGATTGCTTCGCTTTTCCCGTGATACATAGCACTCCGGTAAGATCATGCTTTGAACCCATTCCAACGCTGGATGCCATTCTTTACGACATTTATGACGATGATCCGCTATTTGGCATAATTCCAAGCTACCTACACATTAGATACATCATATACCAACCGGATGGATTATAACTCTGATAATTATCTAATAATGTAAATC
>JAUPTC010001251.1:0-26588 GCA_030762895.1 Sophora flavescens
TTATCAAATTGACTAAACTAGATTATATGAAAAAGATTTGGATTTTTGAAATAAGAGATAACTTAAAATCAGAATCAAGTAAAACAAACAGTAAATCAGTTTATGGTTTTTCAGATCTAAATGGATTCCTAGGAATTTGGGTTACCAACAAGATCGTTTATGTTACTAAATTGATTAACCCCTGTTAATTATCGAAAATGCCTTGAAGGCGAATTTAACCTCAAATAGTTTAAGCTCCCTCTCGGGTTACAAAAACCGTGCCCAATTAAACCAACCCCTGCTCTCGTGGTAGTCGAATTTAGATTGGACCCTTTACGTTTTGTGACAATTCGTTAATCCTCGAAGGGCGGCTTCTAACTCGTGATTTCAGTCCTAAGTCTGATTCTATAGATCCGACACCTAAGTTCACCGCTAGGTTCCTCCTTAGAATGTCTACGATATGCAAATAAGTGCGCACCAGATTTACAAGTAATTCAAACACTAGAAATCAGATCTAAAGCAAAATCGCAATTAACAAAGATATAACATCAAATTAACAACATAAATCAACCTTGGGCATAGCCCCAATCCCTAGAAATTAAACTACTACTCAAGCATTGTCATGGTGATGACAACCTTGGTTAACAACAACATGAAAATAAAAATAAGAGAAGAGAGGAGGAAGAAGAAGAGAGATCCTAAATTATAGCCTAAGAGTAGCAGCCCCAAAAGTCCTCTTCTTAGTCTCTGCCTAATGCGTTATTTATAGATTTGGGAAGTTTGAATCCCAATCTAACTTAAACTAGATCCAAATCAGTTGCTTCTGATCCAAGTAATGCGCGTCACGACCATGATGGCCATCACGGCCAGGACGTGACGGATTCTGCCTTGCGTGTGTCTTTAGTGATTGGTGTGTCACGGCTGTGATACTCATCACAGCTAGGCTGTGACAGATTCTGACTTGTGAGGGTCTGGTTCAGCTGACAGGTCACGGTCGTGATGGGCATCACAGCTAGGCCGTGACCAGTTCTGACTTCAGTCTTCTTTCTTTTCAGTTTTGCTCGATCATGGCCGTGATGGTCATCGCGGCTAGGCCGTGATGGGCTCTATTTGGCTCATTTTCTTCACTTTTCAAGCCCCATCTTCATCCAAGCTCCATCATGGTCAATCCTGAGCATTTTAACCTTAATTCCTGCAAAACAACACCACAAAAACCGCCTTACCCGTTCCAAAGTAAAAACTAGAAAAAATCAAATTAAATATGCCTAAACTATATGAAAATGCATGCAAAATGATAAGCAAATATGAGGTGTAATCACACTCATCAAATCACCCCAAGCTTAACACTTTGCTTGTCCTCGAGCAATAACTAAGGCCAGACAAGATAGTCGGAGCATGGATAGTGAACCAAGAACCCGAGTAACTAATCCAAGTAATAGGCATATTCAATAAGTACCCAAGAGATAATCGATTTCAAGTCCAATTAGAAGCTTAGGTTCTTTTAAATTCATATTCTCATTGATTTGGGTACTCTTCTCGCCTCACTCAAGTGTTTAAGGGTATATGACAATTTGCTCAATTTCCTCAAGGAATGTACTCTACCATAAGTTTGACTATCAACCAAATCTCTACTTTATTAATGAAAACACATAAGAATCAAGAGGTCTTTTACTTTGGTTGTAATGGGGCCATGGGATTATTTCATAGGTGGGGAAACCAAGAAAAGGAAATGCAAGGAGGCTAAACAAATTATCAAACATTGCAAAGCATGACAACCTTCTAAAATACCTTTTTGGGATTTGATTCATTTTTCCACCTTTCTATCTTTCTTTTTATTTTATTTTTCACTTTCTTTTTGTCATCCCATTCTCCATTTTTTTTATTTTATTTGTTTATTTATATGGCGAAGGGGAGATTTTCAATTCAAGAGAAATATTTTTTTAACTTTCTCATCCCATAATTTTTCAAACTACCTTTTTACCCTTTTTGCAATACTTTAAAAGGTGCCATATCAAACATTATTCATCAAAATATTTCAAGGTACCAAGAAAAGTATTTTATTCTTTTAGGCTCAAAATTGGGCAACTAAGGGGTAGCATTTAATCAATCAAAGCTCAGAAGGCCGGAAGAAATACCTAATGCCTCAATCATTTTCAAAAATGTTTTCAAAAATTTTTAAGTTTCAAAACGGTTTCAAGTCAAGTTCTAGAGAATACAATCCAATAGGAATAAAACACTCTATCACAAAGAATGGGGTAGATTTAATGAGTACCCCTTTTAGGCTCAAAAATCTCACATTTAGTAGTTTAAAATCAATGAGAAACACAAATCTAAGGTACCACATGCTAATTATCAACTATCAAAAGATCATCTCAAGAATTTTTATTTTTAGCCTTAACACAAGAATAAAAAAAAATCGGGTTCAAAAATTCACTATCTCAATTTATTTGGCACCAAGTTCTCACAATTGGATGCATAATCTAAGCAAGGGGGCAATCTAATCATGTGATCATGCAAAACTATCCTTATATGAATGCAACATGAAAAATGCAAAGATGCAAAAGTTTTTCAAAAATACCCCTACCCCAAGCTTAAAAACTTACATTGTCTCTAATGTAAATAATCAAGTCGGAGAGAGGAGAAAAAATGGAACAACTCACCGAGGTGGTAGCGGGTTCTGGCTCACATGCCTAGTCAAAAGCTTGTTGGAAATTGTATCACGGCCGTGAGGCTTATCACGGCTAGGCCGTGATCAATTCTGGTCTTTAGGAGCTGGCCTGTCACGGCCGTGACCTGTGTCACGGCTAGGCCGTGATCAATTCTGATCTTAGGGTCCTTCTCATCACGACCGTGATGGATGTCACGGCTTGGCCGTGATCCTTTCTGGTCTTCATGGTTAGCTCATCACGGCCGTGACCTCTGTCACGGCCTGGGCGTGATGACTTCTGACTTTATTTGTCCCTACCCTTCTTGCTCTTCCTTCCTTCTTAACCTGAAAACACTTGAAAAATCTATTAATTTATGATTTTTTTTTCTCTTGATCTTCTCAAATTATTCAAGAGTTAAATTCAAAAACAAATGGAAAAGGGAAAGAAAACTTGGGTTTCCTCCCAAGAAGCGCTTATTTATGGTCTTAAGCTTGACCATACTTCCTTCAATCAACCGGGGTCGGCTGGGCATAGAAGTGCAGGAACACTTCTCTTCCATAGGAGTCCTTCAAAGAACCGATTCTGCTCATATGCCAATTGCGCTTCCGCTTCGCTCTTTTCACTCTAAGCTTCATGGCCTTACTCCCTCCCGGCGGAAGTTTTGTTTCCACATGATGAGCAACTACAACTTCATCATTACTGGGTGCATCATTTGCCATGCAAATCTTCGGAGTTGCTTCCATGTTGAGCTCTCTCTTTACCACTGGAGATGTTATATCGATCCTGCACACATGACTCACAAAAGGAGGGTTGTTATATGAGTTAGTCAATTCAAAATCGACCCTACCTTTCTCTACATTCAGAGAGAGTTTACCATTCTTTACATCTATCTTTGCTCCAGCGGTGGCCAAGAATGGCCTTCCTAAAATGATGGGGAATTCAGAATTCCCTTTCATATCCAATACCAGGAAATCGGTAGGGATGAAAAATTTCCCTACCTTTACGGGAACATTCTCTAGTATGCCTAGAGGAGTTTTAGTTGAGCCATTCGCAAATTGTAACGAGAATTTGAATGGACTCAACTCCTTAGTTCCCAACCTCTCCAAGATAGTAAGCGGCATCAAGCTCGCACTAGCCCCTAGGTCACATAAGGCTTGTTCTATTTGCACTTCTTCAATTGAGCAAGCGATAGAGAAACTACCTGGGTCTTTCAGTTTAGGAGGCATATTAGCTTCTATATCTACTTGCTTTCTCTTGACCAACCTTTGTGGGAAAGGTATCGGGGGTTGGTACGGTGGTGGAGGGACATACTTTGGTTCTGGCTCTTCATCTTCGCTCATGTCCTCCTCTGGTTCCACGTCCTTTTCAACCACCCCAAGCTTATCATCCCTTAAGTGTATGGCATTACAATGTTCATTGGGATTGGCTTCGGGTTGCCCCGGGAACGTACCCTTAGGTCTAGAGTATGTGCTGGCTTGTTGGGCAATCTGAGTTTCTAGCATCTTGTTATGGATGGCTAAGTTATCTACCTTCGATGCTAGCTCTTTTATTGCCTCGTTTACTGCCCTACCTTGTTGTCTAAACTCTTCATTTTGTTTTGTTTGAGTTTCAACAAAACTTTCCAATAAAGACTCGAGTTTAGACTTATGTACCTGAGGATACCCCGCTGCGGGTTTCCTGTTACCTTGACCCTCTTGGAACTCATGGTTCAGCATGTTGGTGTAGTTCCCGTCGGAGAGGTAAGGTTGTTCTTCCTTTGGTTGTAAGCATTTGGGGAAGCATAGTTTGGAAACTTCGGGTTCGTATCATAGTAGTTGTGACAAGAGTTCACTCGTTCCCCCGAAGCGCCTGATCCATGAGCAATACCACGTGGGCACTCCATGATGTCATGTCCCTGCATTCCACAAATCTCACAAACAATGTTAGTAGCACCTATTGAACTCACGTTAGCTCTTTCAAGCTGATCAAAGCGTTTATTCATTGAGTCTATTTTGGACATTATAAGATCAGTGCTATTCATTTCAAACTTACCGCCCAAAATCTTTTTCGGGTTATTATCTCTTTCTGAACCCCATTGGTGGTAGTTGGTGGCCACGTTTTCAATGATGTTGAATGCCTCAGTCAGAGGCCTATTCATGAAGGCTCCACCAGCTACGGAATCAAGTGACACTTTCGAAGAGTAATCCAATCCGTTGTAGAAGGTGTGCACTAATAACCACCTCTCGAGTCCATGTTGTGGGCAAGACTCCAGCAATCCCTTGTAGCGATCCCAAGCTTTTGACAAGCATTCTCTGTCCTTTTGGAAGAAGCCGCTGATCTGGGCTCATAGGTAAGCCGTCTTGGATGGAGGGAAGAATTTCTCCAAGAACGTCTGCTCCAATTGGTCCCAAGTCGACAAGGTATTAGTGGGCACTTGTTTGAGCCAAGCTTTTGCTTTTCCAGTAAGAGAAGAGGGGAACAACCTCAAGCGAATAGCATCAACCGGGGCGCCTTGAACTCTAACTGCATCGGTGAACTCCAGGAATGTCTCCACGTGATCAGTCGGGTCCTCCGAGGGCAGTCCTCCGAATTGATGTTGCCTAATCATGTTAATGAGCATAGGAGGTATAGTGTAGTTCTTCGCCTCGATCTCTGGCCTAGCAATCCCAGTTTGCAAACCCTTCGCATTTGGGGCTACGTAGTCCTTCAATGGCTTCGTATCCGGGAGATTCGCCATGAGTGGAATGGGAATCAACCTCTCTCTCTCTCTCTCTTTGTAGTCTCCTTTGTCTGTGAAAGGTCCTTTCGACTTCGGGGTCGACCTCACTAAGGTTTCCAAGACTTAGTGATCTTTGCATAAAAGAGAAAACAACACAGAGAGATAGATACTCTAGAAGGAAAAAGAATTTTTTTTCAAATATAAAAATTAAATAAATAAAAAGAAAAAGATCAGAAAAATCAATTTAAAAATTAAATTGAGATTTGAGAAGGCACAGTCCCCGGCAACGGTACCAAAAACTTGATGTGTCGTGCGAGTGCACGTGCGATCCGGCAAGTGTACCGGATTGTCACCATGTAATAAAAAGATATCGATCCCACAGAGACCGTGATCTCAAATCACAACTAATTATAAAATTGACTAAACTGGATTATAAGAAAAAGATTTGGATTTTTGAAATAAGAGATAACTTAAAATCAGAATCAAGTAAAACAAAAAGTAAATCAGTTTTTGGTTTTTCAGATCTAAATGGATTCCTAGGAATTTGGGTTACCAACAAGATCGTTTATGTTACTAAATTGATTAACCCCTGTTAATTATCGAAAATGCCTTGAAGGCGAATTTAACATCAAATAGTTTAAGCTCCCTCTCGGGTTATAAAAACCGTACCCAATTAAACCAACCCCTACTCTCGTGGTTGTCGAATTTAGATTGGACCCTTTATGTTTTGTGACAATTCGTTAATCCTCGAAGGACGGCTTCTAACACTCGTGATTTCAGTCCTAAGTCTGATTCAATAGATCCGACACCTAAGTTCACCGCTAGGTTCCTCCTTAGAATGTCTACGACATGCAAATAAGTGCGCACCAGATTTACAAGTAATTCAAACACTAGAAATCAGATCTAAAGCAAAATCGCAATTAACAAAGATATAACATCAAATTAACAACATAAATCAACCTTGGGCATAGCCCCAATCCCTAGAAATTAAAATACTACTCAAGCATTGCCATGGCGATGACAAGCTTGGTTAACAACAACATGAAAATAAAAATAAGAGAAGAGAGGAGGAAGAAAAAGAGAGATCCTAAATTATAGCCTAAGAGTAGCAGCCCCAAAAGTCCTCTTCTTAGTCTCTGCCTGATGCCTTATTTATAGATTTGGGAAGTTTGAATCCCAATCTAACACAAATTAGATCCAAATCAGTTGCTTCTGATCAAAGTAATGCGCGTCACGGTCGTGATGCCCATCACAGCCAGGCCGTGACGGATTCTGCCTTGCGCGTGTCTTCAGTGATTGGTCTGTCACGACCGTGATACTCATCATGGCTAGGCCGTGACAGATTCTGACTTGTGAGGGTCTGGTTCAGCTGACAGGTCACGGTCGTGATGGGCATCACGGCTAGGCCGTGACCAGTTCTGACTTCAGTCTTCTTTCTTTTCAGTTTGGCTCGATCACGGCCGTGATGGTCATCACGGCTAGGTCGTGATGGGCTCTGTTTGGCTCATTTTCTTCACTTTTCAAGCCCCATCTTCATCCAAGCTCCATCATGGTCAATCCTGAGCATTTTAACCTTAATTCCTGCAAAACAACACCACAAAAACCGCCTTACCCGTTCCAAAGTAAAAACTAACAAAAATAAAATTAAATATGCCTAAACTATATGAAAATGCAAGCAAAATGATAAGCAAATATGAGGTGTAATCACACTCATCAGTGCAACACACCGAGCCAGGTCATGAACCTGGTGCACCAGACCGATCCATATCATGAATCTTGTGCACCAGACTGAGCCAGGTCATGAATCGGGTGCACCAGACCGAGCCAAGTCAGGAATCCGGTGCGCCACACCGAGCCAGATCAGAAATCTAGTGCAGCTTACCTTGCCAAATCAGAAATCCAGTGCACCACACCAAGGCAGGTCAGGAATCCGATGTACCAGACAGACCCCAAGTCTGGAATCTGGTGCACCACGCTGAGCCAGATCAAGAATATGGTGCACCACACCGAGCAACGTCATAAACCCGGTGCAACACACCGAGCCAGTTCGTGAATCTGGTGCACCAGACCGAGCCAATTCAGGAATCTTGTGCACCACACAGAGCCAGATCAGGAATCTAGTGCATCACAACGAGCCAGGTCATTAATCTAGTGCACCAGACAGAGCCAGGTCATGAATCTGGTGCACCAGACCGAGTCAGATCGTGAATCTGGTGCACCAGACCGAGCCAGGACATGAATCTGGTGCACCAGACAGAGCCAGGTCAGGAATCTGGTGCACCACACCGAGCCAAATCGTGAATCTGGTGCACCAGACCGAGCCAATTCAAGAATCTTGTGCACCACACAGAGCCAGATAAGGAATCTGGTGCATCACACCGAGCCAGGTCATGAATCTGGTGCACCAGACAGAGCCAGGTCATGAATCTGGTGCACCAGACCGAGCCAGATCATGAATCTGGTGCACCAGACCGAGCCAGGTCATGAATCTGGTGCACCAGACCGAGCCAGGTCAGGAATCCGGTGCACCAACCGAGTCAGAATACGGTGCACCCACCAAGCAGGTCATGAACCGGTGCACGGTCGAGCCAGGTCATGAATCTGGGGCACCAGATCGAGCCAGGTCATGAATCGGGTGCTCCAGACCGAGCCAGGTCGGGAATCCGGTGCACCACACCGAGCCAGATCCGGAATCTGGGGCACCTTACCCAGCCAAATCAGAAATCCGGTGCACAACACCGAGGCAGGTCAGGAATCCGGTGAACCAGACACAGTCAAATCATGAATCTAGTACACCTGGCCGAGCCAGATCATGAATCTTGGGCACCACACCGAGCCAGATCAGGAATCCGGTTAACCACACCGAGGCAGGTCAGGAATCTGGTGCACCTGACCGAGCCAACTTAGGAATCTGGTGCACGCCAAGCAGACAGGAATCCGGTGCACCAACTAGCCGGTCATGAATCGGGTGCACCAGACCGAGCAGATCAGGAATCTTGTGCACCACAAGGCGGATCGGGAATCGGTGCACCTACCCGAACCAAATCGAAATCCGGTGCACCACACCGAGGCGGGTCAGGAATCCGATATACCAAACCAAGGCAAATTATGAATTGGACACACGGACCAGGCGGGTCATGAATCGGTGCACCAGGCCGAGCCAGGTCAGAATCGGTGCACCACCAAGCCAGTCGGGAATCGGTGCACCACAGAGCCAATCATGAACGGCACGCCAGCGGAATCGGTGCACCACACCAGGCAATCAGAATCGGTGCACCACACCGAGCCAGGTCATGAACCGGTGCACCAGACGAGCGATCATGAATCGGGGCACACGAGCAGTCATGTATCGGGTGCACCAGGCCGAGCCAGGTCAGTAATCTGGTGCAGCACACAGCAGATCATGAATCTTGTGCACGAGACCGAGCCATGTCGGGATACGGTGCACCACCCAAATCGGAATCCGGTGCACCACCAGCCAGTCATGAACCTGGTGCACCAACCAAGCAAATCATGAATGGGCACCAGGCCAACAGTCATGAATGGTGCACCACCGAGCAGTCGAGAATCGGTGCACCACAGAGCCAGATCAGAATCGGTGCACCGACCAATCAATCAATCCGGTGCACCACAAGGCAGTCGGGAATCCGGTGCAAGGATCAATCAGACGGTACCGGACCAGGCAGGTCATGAATCGGTGCACCGAGAGCCAGGTCAGAATCCGGTGCACCAGACCAAGCCGGATCATGAGTCGGTGCACCAGGCGAGGCCGAGTCAGAATCGGTGCACCACCGAGCCAAGTCAGGAATCCGGTGCACCACACGAGCCAAATTAGGAATCGGTGCACACCAATCAAATCAAATCCGGTGCACCACAGAAGCGTCAAGAATCGAGTCACCAAAGAGTCACATCATGAATCGGTGCACAGACCAAGGCAGTCATGAATCTGTTGCACCGCACGAGGCAGTCGGGAATCCGGTGCACCACAGAGCCGGATCATGAATCGGTGCACCAGAAAGAGCAAGTCGGGAATCGGTGCACCAAGAGCCAAATCGTGAATCGGTGCACAGGCCAACCAATCGGGAATCTTGTGCACAGACCAGGCCAGGTCAGGAATCGGTGCACCACGAGCCAGATCAGGAATCCGGTGCACCATACCCAGCCAAATCAGAATCCGGGGCACCACATCGAGGAAGGTCAGGAATCCGGTGCACCCACCGACCAAATCGGAATCGGTGCACCACAAGGCGAGTCAGAATCCGATGCACCAAACGAGTCAAATCATGAATGGTGCACCGGACCAGGGCATGAATTTGTTGCACCACCAAGCCAGGTCATGAATCGGTGCACACGCAGTCATGAATCCGGTGCACAGAGCAAGTCATGAATCTCGTGCACCGACAGCCAGTCGGGAACCGGTGCACCACAAGGCCGGATCATGAATGCGGTGCAGCGGATAGAGCCGGTCGGGAATCACGGGCACCAGGACACAGCCAAATCATGAATCGGTGCACGAGGCCAAGACCAAGTCGGGAATCTTGTGCTCCCAGGCGAGCCAGGTCAGGAATCTGGTGCACCACACCGAGCCAGATCAGGAATCCGGTGCACCTTACCCAGCCTAATCAGAAATGCGATGCACCACATCGAGGAAGGTCAGGAATCCGGTGCAACTTACCCTGCCAAATCAAAAATCCGGTGCACCACACCGAGGTAGGACAGGAATCTGATATACCAAATAGAGTCAAATCATGAATTTGGTACACCAGACCTAGGCAGGGCATGAATTTGTTGCACCAGACCGAGCCAGGTCATGAATCTGGTGCACCAGACCATGCCAGGTCATGAATCTGGTGCACGGCCCGAGCAGTCATGAATGCGGTGCACCCAGGCCAAGGCGGATCGGGAATCCGGTTGATAGTGTGATTTTACATCATATTTCATGTGCACTTTCGCATGCATTTTTCATATAGTTTTGGCTTAATTAATTGATTTTTGTTAGTTTTTTACCTTGGAACGGGTAAGGTGGTCTTGTGATGTTGTTTTGAAGAAATCAATGTAAAAATGATCAAAGTTGACCATGATGGAGCTTGGAATAAAGATAGAGCTAAAAGAGGAAGAATTGAGCCAAGCAGAGCCCATCACGGCTGGCGGTGATGACCATCACGGCCATGATCAAGCGGAAGAAGGCAGGCAAAAAGTCGAAGCTATCACGGCCTAGCGTGATTCTCATCCACCGGCCGTGACAATCCGAAGGCAAAAGTCGAGAAAGCTGTCACGGCGTAGCGTGATATCGAATCCGGCCGTAGCAGACCCGATTGGTGAAGAGCGAAGCGATCACGGCCTAAGCGTGATAGGGTTCCACGGCCTAGCCGTGATGAGGTTCCACGGCTGTGATGTTCCAATTTTGAAAGCGCGCCCATTCGAGCAGCGTCACGTCCCGGCCGTGATGGCCATCACGGTCGTGTGGCGTGGCCTCTCTATAAATAAGAAGATCGAGACAGACCTAAAGGAAACTCTTTTTCGTAGACAAGCTGTTTTAGATTGTTTTTGAATCCTTATTTTGGAGTTGCGTCTCCCTACTCTCTTTTCTTGTTTACAATTATGGTGAATTCCGATTGTTTGTATGGCGTTACGAGCATGAGGAACTAATCCCCATGTCTAAGGGATCAATGAAACCACCCGTGGCGGTGTAGCGTTCATATGATGTATGCCTCTCTCTCCTTTACCTCAATTCATGTTTTCCAATTCCGATTTTATTGCGTTGATCATAAGCATGCGTGATTGACTAGTTAGCGTGATAAGGCTTGATATGCGATTCGGCGTTTTGATGATCGGGTTATGAGACCTAGGAAGTAATTAACTCGATCGTTGAATACGTCCTATTGAGCACGGCGGTGAATTTAGGAGAATTTGGGGTCCGGTTGACATTAAAATTGAATTTAGGGAGAGGATCATCATCACTTGGGTACTTTGCATGATTGGGTAGTGGATTTGTGACCTTAGATGTGTTAATTCCATATTTTAATTCTTGATTTCTAATCGATTTGTTAAATTAAATTGCGATCCTATCTTTTCTCTCTCTTCAACCGCTTTACATTACTTGGCCAAACTTATCGAATTTTCTCGCGAATTGGTAGAATTGGTAGCCCAATCCTTGTGTTCGACCTCGGTAATTACTTACAGTGTTTATTTTATTACTTACGGCGACCGGTACACTTCGGTGACTCAACAAGTTTTTGGCGCCGTTTGGGGATTGGCACAACCAATTTTCCTAATTTTTTGGGAAGTTTGATTATTTGGTTAAAGTGTTTTTTTATTTTCTGTTAATTCTTACTAGTATTTCTCTCAACGACTTTGAATCCACTTGGTCTTGCCTTGTTTTTCTATGCGACGTACCCATTAACAAGAGGACTAGCTAATAGAATCGGAGATCCCCAGGACCGACAAGCGATAAAGGAAAGAAGCCGAGGAAGAACGAAAGAGGCTTGAAGCTATTAATTTTGAGAGGATGGCGAAGAAAACCCTCCTCCTCCTCGTTACAAGCCTCTCTTGAGTCCGATCTACCCAATTTGGATGGTTGTGCTTCTTCTATTGTGAGGGGCAACCTGACTACAGATTCCTTGAGTGTGGCAGGGTGAGTCACATCCCTGTGCTGTGGGAATCAGTTTGCTGGGAGTGGCAAACTAGACCCTCATAGACACATCTCTCACTTCCTTGAAGCTTGTGACTTGCGAGAGGACAAGAGGTGTTTCTCAAGATGAGTTTCGCTGCGGCTATTCCCTCTCTCTCTTAGGGATGTCGCTCGTGATTGGTTTGTGACTTGGATCGAAGCGATGCTCGAACTTGGGAGCAAATGGCACAAAAGTTCCTAACTAAGTATTTTCCTCCTCGAGAAAGTGGCACAAGCAAGAGTAGCCGTCACATCTTTGGGCGGACGAGAAGATGAAACCTATAATGAAGCTTGGGAGAGGTACAATGTGATCTTGAGAAGATGTCCTTCGGCGTTCTTTGACCCGGTCTCAGGTTCAACATTTCTTTAACGGGTTAAGGGCGCTACCAGATGAACTGTGATGCCACAGCTGGCGGCTCCTTTTCCTATTTATCAGCTGAGGATGGATGGGCGTTATTGGAGAAGATGTCGTACAATGATTACAACCGTGGTAGGGAATCCTCAAGTGGAGTCAGTTCTGCAACAATAGAAGCCATTCTAGAGCAAAATAAAGCATTTGAAGATGCGAGAATGCGGCCTTATGCCGGGAACAAGAAGGTGAATGTGATACATGAGGGAATGCCTCCGGGTTGTGATAATTGTAATGGAGATCATGACATTCAGAGCTGTCCGTTCAACTTCTCTCGAGAACATGTGGACTCATGCCACAATTTCTATGACATTGTGCCCCAGAACAACTATCAGAGGAACAGACAGAATGGTTACAGTCAGAATCAGAATAGGGGTTATATGAGGAGAGACCATCCGGGTTTCGCTTGGAGTAATGCTAGTGGTGGTCTAGTGGGGCAAAAACAACCTCACAGGTGGCAACAACAACCTCAGCGAGGTGGAGAGGCCTAACTATGGAATCCATCGGCATAATACTCGCCGAGGCTCTTGGGGGCCTAATCAATTGCAAATAACTGATGGTGGAAGGCAACCTTGGGAGTTGGCTCTTGAGAAGGTGAATGCGGAAGTTGAGAAGTTGGCAATGAATACAGGCATAGCCATTGATAAGTTAGCAACTCATACGGGCGGCAATTCAGAATCTAGAGACACAGATTGCTCGGCTCGCAAAAGCAACTAAATGGCGTCCCCAGGCACTTTCAGAGGTGATACGAGAACAACCCTAAGAACCAATGCAATGCCATAACAACTAGAAGCGGTAGGGTGTTGGGATCTAATAGGGTGCAACTAGTTCTCGGGAAGTTGAGGAGGAACAACCACATGTTGAGGAAGAGCAACCTAGGAAAGGGGAGTTGGAAAGTGACAAGGCAGGAGCAAGGGGAAGGTTGAAACTTGTAGATGAAGAGTTCGAGAAAAAAAGAAGTGGGTTGAGCCCAAAGACCTCCCGCCCTACATGAAGGTACCATATCCTGAAGGATTGAAGAAGCCTCAACATGATAAGCAGTTCAATAAATTCCTTGATGTCTTCCGCAAACTTCAAATTAACATTCCATTTGCGGAAGCCTTGGAACAAATGCCATCTTATGCCCGGTTTATGAAGGAGCTTCTCTCCAGAAGCGAGAGAATAGTGGATGAGAAAGCGGTTGCTTTGGCCGAGGAGTGTAGTGCCATTCTTCAAAGAAAACTACCTCCAAAGTTGAAGGACCCCGGTTCTTTTTATATACCATGCACCATTGGGGGGATGACTCTAGGAAAGGCATTGTGTGATCTAGGGGCAAGCATCAACTTGATGCCCCTCTCTATGATGAAGATGTTGGGGATCAAAGAAGTCAAGGATACACGGATGTCACTCCAAATCGCCGATCGTTCTATAAAATATCCTTATGGGGTGGTCGAAGATTTGTTAGTGAAGGTGGACAAGTTCATATTTCCGGTGGATTTCGTGGTGGTTGATATGGATGAAGATCTGAGATCCCTCTCATATTGGGTAGGCCCTTCTTGGCCTTTGGGCGTGCCTTGATAGATGTGAAACAAGGGAAACTCACTCTAAGGGTGCAAGATGATGAGGTAGTCTTCAATGTCTTTGAAGCAATGAAGCACCCCTGTTGAGAGGTTGGATGTGTATCAGTGGATATGGTGGACTCTGTTTGTCAAGGCAAAGGCAACTAGAGAAGCCCATGGTTCTTCACTTGCACAAGTGTTGGTAAAATCCCATGTTGATGATAGTGAGGAAAATGACCCTTCGGGGGATGAGGACTATCATCAGTGGTTAAAGGACATGGAAGCCTTAACGAGACACCCGGAGCATGAAGGTGCAAGGGAAAAGCTCAGCAAAGAAGGAATGAAAGAAGCTGTGCGTGAGGAAGTGATTATACCTTTAGAGGCGGAATCATCTATCCAATCTCGGATAGTAGTTGTGTTAGTCAATTCATGTGGTCCCAAAGAAAGGTGGCACGGCCGTGGTGGTCAATAAAAGCAATAAATCGATCCCGACAAGGACCATCACGGGGTGGAGAGTGCGTGCCGATTATAGAAAGGCTGTTGGACTTAAATGAGTTGTCAGGAACCGCATGCAAGCATATGAAAAGGCAAGAACCTACAAAAGCGGACCAAGGCATGGCATGGCAAGCAAGATCTTCTTAGGATTAACCCTTAGGGGTGACTTGAGTCGAGCTCGGGGCGTTAAACAAGCGCTTATTGGGAGGCAAGCAAGCTTCTTAACCACTTCTCTTTAGTGCTTTTCATTTTCTTAGTAGTTTTTGTTTTTGATTTCACTCTTGAATAATTTGAGAAGATCAAGAGTTTTCTTTTACTAATAAAATTGCCAAGTGATTTCGGGAAGGGAGAGCAAGAAGGCAAGGAAAAGCGGCGGTAGCCATCATGCCCAGTCGTGACCTTTGGTCACGGCCGTGATGGGCTAAAAATGAAGACCGAGAAAGGATCACGGCCCGGTAGTGATGCCCATCCCGGGCATGATGGAAAGACCACGAAGAAGCGAGAGAGCATCACGGCCTGGCCGTGATGGAAGTCCTGGCCGTGGCAGGCCAGCCACGAGGACCTGAATTGATCACGGCCTAGCGTGATGAGGCTCACGGCCGTGATGTACTTCCCAACCAGTTTCTGGTGGAATGAGAGCCAACAACGCTCACGCCTGGGTAAGTCGTTCCAATTTTTCTCCTCTCTCAGACTCGATTGTTTACATTGGGGACAATGTAAATTTTTAAGCTTAGGGTGGGGGGTATTTTGCATTTGCATTATTCATGTTGCATTCATATAGTTTTGCATGATAGTTTTGCATGATCACATGATTCGATTGCCCTTTGCTTAGATATGGTGCATCCAATTGTGAAGAACGGCGCCAAATTAATTTGAGATAGTGAAGTGTAGACCCAATTTTTTCAATCTTGTGATAAGGCAAATAATGAAAATGCTTGAGATGATATTTAATAGTTGATAATTAGCATATGGTTCAGTAGATTTGTGTTTCTCATTGATTTTTGAACCACAAATTGTGAGATTTTTGAGCCAAAGGGGTACTCACTATATCTACCCCATTCTTTGTGTTAGAGTGTTATTCCTCTTGGATTGTAATTCTCTAGAACTTGACTTGAAACCGTTTCAAAGCTTAAAAATTTTTGAAAACATTTTTGAAAATGATTGAGGCACTAGGTATTCTTTAGGCCTTAGATCTTTGATTGACTAAATGCTATCCCTTAGTTGCCCAATTTTGAGCCTAAAAGAATGAAATACTTTTCTTGGTACCTTGAAACATATTGTTGAATGATGCTTGATAGGACCTTCTAAAGTATTACAAAAGGGTAAAAGGTAGTTGAATAAGTATGGGATGAGAAAATCGAGAAAAATATTTCTCTGAATTGAAAATCTCTCCTTCTCAAATAAAAATAAAAACAAAAGAAAACAAAAAAAATGGAGAAACGGAATGACAAAAGAAAAGTGAGAAATAAAACAAAAAGAAAAAAAGAAAGGTGGAAAAGTGAATCAAAACCCAAAGGGTATTTTAGAAAGTCATGTTTGCAATGCTTGATATCTTTGTGTAGCCTTTTGAAATTTCCTTTTCTTGATTTCCCCACCTAACGATTAATCCCATGGCCCCGTTACAACCAAATCAAATGACCTCTTGATTCTTAATTGTTTTCATTAATAAAGTAGAGATTTGGTTGATAGTCAAGCCTATGGTAGAGTTCATTCCTTGAGGAAATCGAGCGAAATGTCATATATCCCTAAACACTCGAGTGAGGCTAGAAAGGGTGCCCGAATCGGTAAGAATATGAGTCTAAGAAACCTAAGAGGCTAATTGGACTTGGATTGATTGTCTCTTGCTAAATCATTTGAATTGCCTATTACTTGGATTAGTTGCAGGGTTCTAAATCACACTATCCATGCTTTGATTATTTTGATCTTCTGGCCTTAGAGATTGCTTGAGGACAAGCAAATTTTAAGCTTGGGGTGATTTGATAGTGTGATTTTACATCATATTTCATGTGCACTTTCGCATGCATTTTTCATATAGTTTAGGCATAATTAATTGATTTCTGTTAGTTTTTACCTTGGAGCAGTTAAGGTGGTCTTGTGATGTTGTTTTGCAGAAATCAATGTAAAAATGATCAAAGTTGACCATGATGGAGCTTGGAATAAAGATAGAGCTAAAAGAGGAAGAATTGAGCCAAGCGAGGCCCATCACGACCTGGCGTGATGACCATCACGACCATGATAAAGCGAGCAGAAGGTAAAAAGTCGGAAGCTGTCACGGCCTATTTGTGATTCTCATCCGGCCGTGACAATCCCGAAGGCAAAAGTCGAGAAGCTGTCACGGCCTAGCCGTAATCTGAGCTGCTGGCGTGGCCAGGCGATTGGTGAAACGAAGCGATCACGGCCTAGCGTGATGAGGGTTCCCGGCCGTGATGTTCCAATTTTGAAAGCACGCCCATTCGAAGCAGCGTCACGGCCTGGCGTGATAGCCATCATGGCCGTGGCGTGTAGCCTCTCTATAAATAAGAGGCGTGACAGACCTAAAGGAAACTATTTTTTTGTAGACAAGCTGTTTTAGATTGTTTTTGAATCCTTATTTTGGAGTTGCGTCTCCCTACTCTCTTTACTTGTTTACAATTATGGTGAATTCCGATTGTTTGTATGCCGAATTCACGAGCATGAGGAACTAATCCCCCTTGTCTAAGGGATAAATGGAAACCACCCATGGCGGTGTAGCGTTCATATGATGTATGCCTCTCTCCATTACCACAATACATGTTTACCAATTCAGATTATATTGCCTAGATCATAAGCAAGAGTGATTTACTAGTTAACATGATAAGGCTTGACAGGCGATTCGCGTTTAGAACTTGAATTGGAATCGCTGATTGAATATTACGAGTGAATAGGAGATTAGTGCAACCTATAGGGAACCAGATTTAACGAGTTTGATGATTGGGTTATGAGACCTAGGAAGTAGTGCTTTCAATCGTTGAATACGTCCTATTGAGCACGGACGGTGAATTTAGGAGAATTTGGGGGTCGGTTGACATTAAAATTGAATTTAGGGAGAGGATCATCATCACTTGGGTACTATGCATTATTGGGTTGTGTATTTGTGAACTTAGATGTTTTAATTCTATATTTTAATTCTTGATTTCTTATCGATTTGCTAAATTAAATTGCGATCCTATCTTTTCTCTCTCTTCAACCACTTTCTGTTAATTGGACAAACTTATCGAATTTTCTCGCGAATAGGTAGAATTGGTAGCCCAATCCTTGTGTTCGACCTCGGTAATTACTTACAGTGTTAATTTTATTACTTACGGCGACCGTTACACTTACAGGTGACTTGGCACCGGTGCACCACATCCGGCCGGATCATGAATCCGGTGGACTGAAGCCCGAGCCATGTTAGGAATCGGTGCACCACCGAGGCAGATCGGGAAGTCGGTGTGGTGCACTGTGCGGACAAGTCGAGGATTCGGGGCACCACACCTAGCGGATCGGGAATCGGTGCACCAGGCCGAGCGGATCATGAATCGGGTACACCAGGCCAGAGGCAGTCGGGAATGCAGTGCACCACATCGAGCCGAGATCATGAATCTTGTACACAAGGCCGAGGCAGTCGGGATTACAGTGCACCACACCTTGCCATATCGGGGAATCCGGTGCACTACAGGCAGGTCATGAACCCGGTGCACCGGGCAAAGGCAGATCATGAATGCGGGGCACTAGGCAGAGCCAGGTCATGAATCGGGTGCCGGACCTAGCACAGTCAAGAATCCGGTGCACCCTGCAAGGCGGATCGGGAATATGGTGTTGGTGTAAGCCCTAGAAGGCCAATGTATTTCTTTAGACTTACATTTGTATCTTGCTATTTCATATATATATATATATAATTTTTTTATATATATATATATATATATATATATGATATGAGGCATTCCGGTTTATTGTGTTACTTGTTTAAACATAATAAAGTCCTTAGAATAGAAATTTCAGTTTAATAGAATATCAAGTACATGACTTGATCGTGAGACACTATTGAACAATGAAATCCTATTCTTAAATATCCGTAGTCAAGTATTTTATTAATAAGGACAATAATAATACAATTGAGACTATTATGTGTGCGGTGATGACCCACATCTCTCGGTCATAGATATGAGATATCGAGTTGCCACGTAGAGTACGCATTAAGGTAATGATGTCTTTGGATTGACCCACCATGAGAACACTACATGGAGCGTTATGTGAGTGTCATAAGTAGTTCTCATAGTGACAATGGTGTATGTAATCCTTCGACACGAAATCACTACGATCCCTACATGAGGAGTCGTGTGCTTTAATATCGTCAAGCGTCATCTGTAATAGGATGATTATAAAGGCGATCATTGGGCATACCACGAGCCATGCGAGAGGATGTGAGTGACCTAGATGGAATTTGTCCCTCCTACATAACAGGAGTAATATCTGTGGGCCCCACGATAGAGTGAGGCCCATAAAATGCATGGCCGTCTTTGAAATGAGTCAATATGAGATATTGACCTCATTTGTTGTTAAGTCTACTCGGGTATCGGGGAACATGATATTGAACCATACAAGGGTGACACATTCTATGCCTTGTGTTCAATATAGATATATGGACAAAGGGATAACAATGCACATGAATATTTGTCACGAAAGGTTTCGTCAAATCAACGACTTTCTCACTACTTAGGTAGCGGTGATGTATTGCTAGATACCGCTCCTTTGTTTGTAATATTAAATGGGATTTAATATTCTTGCTCAACGTATTAGGAACCTATAGGGTCACACAAAAGAAGCGGATTAAAGAAGCATTAAAAGAAAGTTGGACTTTCTATTGGGCCTAGCCATAGTAGATGGGCTTAGGTCAAATGTTGCTCACTAACTCACTTAAGGAGGTGATACTATAAGTAGACCACTTAAGTTGTTGTGCCCTGAGAAGGTTGATAACCTAGCCGCACAAAGAGAGTAAGTGTGAACAACAAAGTCTCGGTTTTGAAGCTAGCTTTGTGAGGCAGAGGCGGCTTGGTTCGTGGCGTTGGACCCTCACGGAATCCGCTCGTGTGGATACCTCTAGAACACCGTTAAGTGCGGTGTTACGTGATAGGCGAATTTCAACAAACAGCCATCGCTTCAAGAGGTAAACTTTCGAATCATGAATCATGACCATTCGCGAGGATCCTCGATGGGAATTTTTTCGCTGCGTTTCTTTTGTTTTATCGTAAATTCCCAGCGGTGGTATCGAGCCGCTTGTGAAACCATGATTACATTACGTGGTTTGCCTGGTATGTATGATAACATGTTTATAATGTGAATCGTTTTTCTGAAAATTGTTTTTGAAAATCGTTTGCATCCGGTTTGCGAAACCTTGGTTTTGTGATTTTCGTATGTATATGATATATATGTCTATTGCATGTTTGTGTATATATGCGATATATGCGTTGGTTACGAATCCTTTTATGTTTTGCGATGGCATCAAATGTTGATGTTAAACATGATTGTTTTCGATTCTGTGTTGGCGGCGTTAAGGGGTTTTGGACATGAAAAGTTCATGTTGTTGCGGTTGAGGTTCCAAGTGTTGAAACCGTGGCCGTCGTTCCTTACAGCGTGAAGTGTTCACGGGCCTTGCGGTTTTAGGGTTGAAAGGTTGACGCCCTAGCCACCAGGAAGCGAGGCACGCTCGAATTTCGGAATTTCTAGCGGGACCCCATGCTACCTCTGCGTAGTGTGTAATTTGAAATTCAAATTTTGAAATTTTATGTCACCATTTAATAATTATATCAATCACAATAAATGTGATTTATAGTAACATCAATTATAATAAATGTGATTTATTATATATATGTTATGGTTTCAAAATTCAGATTTTGAAATGTGATTTATATCAATCACAATAAATGTGATTTATAGTAACATCAATTATAATAAATGTGATTTATTATATATATGTTACGTTTTCAAAATTCAGATTTTGAAATGTGATTTATATCAATTACAATAAATGTGATTTGTTACAATAAATGTGATTTATGTTAATTGAATAAATGTGATTTATGTCAATTACAATAAATGTGATTTGTGGTAACAACAATTGCAATAAATGTGATTTATGTCATTTACAATAAATATGATTTATAATAAATGTGATTTGTGGTAACAACAATTGCAATAAATATGATTTATAGTAACATCTATTATAATAAATGTGATTTATTATATATATATGTTATGTTTTCAAAATTCAGATTTTGAAATCTCTAATTTATGAAATTAATAATAATAATGATTATGTGTTATTATTGGTTGTTACTATTTATTTGGTGATGTATGGTGAATGGTTATGGCCTTAGTCCTTTTACCTTTTGGTTTATATTTTGAAATACGGCCTGCGTACCGTGCCTTTCCCTTATATTCCATATGTATCTTCTTTTCTCATCTCACTCCCCTCATATGTAAAATGAGGTTTCTGTTTATGTAATGTAATGATGGAGACAAGAAAACGCTATCACGTGGGAGATCTTGCTTGGAGAAGCTTGGGCGCTCCTAGGTTTTAGTTTAGATTCTCTCATTGGCTTGGGAGAATCAATGCGTTAGGGAGCCATAACCATATCACATTTATTTACCTTATATATGTATGAGATGCATGTATGTATATAGTATGTTAAAAGATGTTTAACTAATATATGTATGAGATGCATGTATGAAAATAGTAAGTTAAAGAGTTTAACAAATGATGAGATCAAGTTTTAATCAAATCCCTCAAAAGGAAATATTAAGTCACATTTAAAGGCCTTAGATGCATGGCACTCGTCAAGACTACTATCGATTAAGTGTGGGTCCCTTAAGCGGGTACCTTTATCTATAATAGTAAGGCGCGATGGGACAAATGTAATGTTCACTGCTATCCATTGGAGTGCGACTTAACTAAGCCAACTTCAATAGGATTGAAAGGCTTAGAGGCTCATAAGTTGGGCTTTAGTCCTTGTGATGGATTAGAATAAGAGTTATTCACCCAACTATCCAAGAGTTGCATGAGATGCAATCGGAAAGTGTTTCCTACCTAAATAACCGAATTTTGGGTGATCGGCCAAAGGCGACTTAAAGCTAGGTGAAATATGGATCTTGGCCCACTAGAAAATCTTCCAGCGGGATTTTAGAATCAATGATGAGGTCATTGTTTTGAGTAAAATAGTGGGAGGCGTATTTAATTAAAGACCTTATTAAATAACTTCATGGCATGATACTTATACTTTGCATATTTATCTCTGTATATTACCATGGCATCAAACACATCAAGTAACTTTGTCATTGCGATCCGTCCTTGAGAAGGACAAACTATCCGGAGCAATTTTACGGGTGAGTACGAAACTTGAGGATTGTCCTCAAACATGAGAAAAAGCTGTATGTTCTTGAGGAGCCTATTCTGAGAAGCCACCGGCTTCAAGTGCTCCTAGAGAGTTGTGGGGATGCTTATAAACATCGGGATGGCGCCTTAGGCGTGGGTTGTCTTATGCTTGCTGCCATGACCTACAGCTGCAAAAGCAACATGAGACCATGGGCGTACGATATGATCGTGCACCTCAAGCTGCTCTACCAAGAGCAAGCAAGCAAGAAGGAACTGCCCAAAATACGGAAGAAAGCAAGAAGAAGAAGGGAAGTGAGACTTCCACTTCAGGTATGTTTGTTATAGAAGTCAATTTATCTACTTCTGCATCATGGGTATTAGATACCGGATGTGGTTCTCACATTTGTACAAATGTGCGAGGATCTAAACGAGGAGTAGACCATTGGCAAAGGCGAAGTCGACCTACGAGTTGGAAATGGAGCAAAGGTTGCTGCTTTAGCCGTAGGGACTTATGTATTGACTTTGCCCATTTGGGCTTACTATTCGATTAGAGAAGCTGTTATTTTGTGCCTGCAATTAGCGGGAATATCATTTCCGTTTCTTGTTTGGACAAGAGTGGTTTTCTTTTATAATAAAGAACAAAAGTTGTTCTATTTATTTGGATGATATTTTCTATGCTAGTGCACACATGAGTAATGGGATTTATGTCCTTGATCTTGAAATGCCCATCTATAACATAAATACTAAGAGGTCCAAACCAAATGAGTTGAACCCATCTTATCTTTGGCATTGTCGTTTAGGCCATGTAAATGAGAAGCGCATTTGAAGCTCCATAAAGATGGACTCTTGGACTCATTTGATTATGAATCATATGAGATATGTGAGTCTTGTTTATTGGGAAAGATGACCAAAGCTCCATTCAGGCAAAGGTGAAAGAGCCAACGATCTTTTGGGTCTTATACATAGTGATGTATGCGGACCCCTAAACACATTAGCTAGAGGTGGTTTTCAGCACTTCATCACATTTCTTGATGATTTCGGTAGATATGGATTTGTGTATCTTATGAAACATAAATCGAGAATCCTTTGAAAAGTTCAAGGAATTCAAAAATGAGGTACAAAACCAACTTGGTAAAAATATTAAAGCTCTTGATCAGATCGAGGTGGTGAATATTTGAGCCTAGAGTTTGATGATCATACGAAAGAGTGTGGGATTTTATCTCGACTCACTCCACTGGAACACCACAATGGAATGGTGTTTACGAGAGGGAGAAATCGAACCTTGTTGGACATGGTTCGGTCTATGATGAGTCATGCAAACCTTCCAAACTCTTTACGGGGACATGCTCTATTAATGACAGCTTTTACACTTAGCAGTGTTCCGTCCAAAGCGGTAGAAAAAGACACCATATGAGATATGGGTGGTAGGCGACCCGACATGTCTTTTATGAAGATTTGGGGTTGTGAAGCTAATGTAAAACTTCAAGTTTCTAATAAGCTTGATCCCAAATCTGATAAATGCTTCTTTGTGGGGTATCCCAAAGAAACCAAGGGATACCGATTCTATAATCCTTAGAAGGCAAAGTATTTGTCGCACGGAGTGGTGTATTCCTAGAAAAGGAGTTTATCTCCATAGGAACCAGTGGGAGGAAGATAGAACTTGAAGAAATTCAAGAATCACAGAGTAGTGACCTACCATTGGTGGAGCAGGAGCAACCTTCACGAGAATCTTTGTGGAGGAACAACCCGCTCGATAGCACAAGACCGGCGTAGGTCTAGCGAGGATACGTCACCCGGCTGAGAGATATGGATTTCTCATGACTCCCAAGGTGATGTATTGCTCAAGGATCAAGATGAGCCATGTGACCTACCGGGAGGCCATTGCGGCCCCGAGAATGCGAGAAGTGGCTTGAGGCCATGAAATGCGAGATGGATTCCATGTACACCAACCAGGTATGGACCTTGGTAGAGCCACTGAAGGGGTAAAACCTATAGGGTGCAAGTGGGTTTTCAAAAGAAAAGCTGACATGGATGGTAAGGTACACACCTTTAAAGGCGCGATTGGTCGCTAAGGGTTTCAAGCAAATTCATGGTGTCGACTATGATGAGACCTTTTCACCTGTTGCGATTCTTAAATCCGTCAGGATCTTACTTGCTATCGCTGTATACCATGATTATGAGATATGGCCGATGGATGTCAAAACTGCCTTCCTTAATGGAAAGCTTCTTGAGGATGTGTATATGACCTGACACTGAAGGCTTTGACATTTCAAAGGATGCTTTCGAAAGGTATGTAAATTGCGGCGGTCAATCTATGGATTGAAGCAAGCTTCCAAAAGTTCGAACCTTCGTTTTGATGATGCTGTTAGACAGTACGGATTCATCAAAAATGAAGATGAACCTTGTGTCTACAAGAAGGTTAGTGGGAGCATTGTCGTTTTTCTGGTGTTATATGTAGATGACATATTACTCATTGGAAATGACATCCCTACACTACAAAATGTAAAGACATGGTTAGGGAATTGCTTCTCTATGAAAGATTTGGGTGAGGCTACCTATGTATTAGGAATCGGGATCTATAGGGATAGATCGCTGAAATTGCTTAGCCTAAGTCGGAGTACATACATAGACAAAGTGTTGAGGCGGCTTTAACATGCATGAATCCAAGAAAGGACTCTTGCCTATGTCACATGGTATATGCCTATCAAAGGCACAATCCCCTTCCACTCAGAAGAAAGGGATCGCATGAGTAAGATTCCATATGCATCCATAATTGGATCTATCATGTATGCCATGTTATGTACTCGACCAGATGTATCGTATGCTTTAAGCATAACGGCGAGTACCGATCGATCCGGTGAAAGTCAGCTACTGCTGTCAAGAACATCCTTAAGTACTTGAGAAGAACTAAGGATTCGTTCTTGGTGTATGGGAGCGAGGAAGAGCTTGCTGTAATAGGCTACCGATGCTAGCTTCGGGCCGATAAGGATGATTCAGATCGCAATCTGGTTATGTGTTCTGCACGAATGGCGGGGTTTGAGCTGGAAAAGTTGAGCGAGGAAGCGATTTGCGATTCTACTACGGAGGTGAGTATATTCTGCCTCCAATGCGGCAAAGGAGGCTGTTTGGATCGGGAAGTTCATTCTTGAGCTTGAGTGCGGTTCTGGTATTGTGGACCCCATTGATCTCTATTGTGATAACAATGGGGCCATTGCACAAGCTAAGGAACCTAGATCTCATCAGCGATCCAAACATATACTTAGGCGCTTCCATCTCATTCGAGAGATTATCGATAGAGGAGATGTGAAGATATCCCGAGTACCAACGCTTGATAGCGTTCTTTGACCCACTTACGAAACCTCTTGCTCAGTGAAGCATGAAGCTCACACTAGATCGATGGGCATTAGATTTATGCACGATTGGCTCTAGTGCTAGTGGGAAGATTGTTGGTGTAAGCCCTAGAGGCCAATGTATTTCTTTAGACTTACATTTGTATCTTGCTTATTTCATATATATATATATATGATATGAGGCATTCAGTTTATTGTGTTACTTGTTTAAACATAATAAAGTCCTTAGAATAGAAATTTCAGTTTAATAGAATATCAAGTACATGACTTGATCGTGATACACTATTGAACAATGAAATCCTATTCTTAAATATCCTTAGTCAAGTATTTTATTAATAAGGACAATAATAATACAATTGAGACTATTATGTGTGCGGGCCTGATGACCACATCTCACGGGTCATAGATATGAGATATCGAGTTGCCACATGAAAGTGCGCATTAAGGTAATGATGTCTTTGGATTGACCCACCATGAGAACACTACATGGGCGTTATGTGAGTGTCATAAGTAGTTCTCATAGTGACAATGGTGTATGTAATCCTTCGACACGAAATCACTACGATCCACTACATGAGGAGTCGTGTGCTTTAATATCGTCAAGCGTCATCACGTAATAGGATGATTATAAAGGCGATCATTGGGCATACCACGAGCCATGCGAGAGGGATGTGAGTGACCTAGATGGAATTTGTCCCTCCTACATAAGGGGAGTAATATCATGGGCCCCACGATAGAAGGCCTGTAAAATGCATGGCCGTCTTTGAAATGAGTCAATATGAGATATTGACCTCATTTGTTATTAAATCTACTCGGGTATCGGGGAACATGATATTGAACCATACAAGGGTGACACATTCTATGCCTTGTGTTCAATATAGATATATGGACAAAGGGATAACAATGCACATGAATATTTGTCACGAGAAGGTTTCGTCAAATCAGCGACTTTCTCACTTTACTTAGGTAGCGGTGATGTATTGCTAGATACAGCTCCTTTGTTTGTAATATTAAATGGGATTTAATATTCTGCTAACGTATTAGGGAACCTATAGGGTCACACACAAAAAGCGGATTAAAAGAAGCATTAAAAGAAAGTTGGACTTTCCTATTGGGCCTAGCGCATAGTAGATGGGCTTAGGTCAAATGTTGCTCACTAACTCACTTAAGGAGGTGATACTATAAGTAGACCACTTAAGTTGTTGTGCCCAGGAAGGTTGATAACCTAGCCGCACAAAGAGAGTAAGTGTGAACACCAAAGTCTCGGTTTTCAAGCTAGCACGGTGAGGCGAGAGGCGGCGGTTCGTGGCGTTGGGCGCTCACGGAATCCGCTCGTGTGGATACCTCACAGGACACCGTTAAGTGCGGTGTTCGTGATAGGCAATTTCAACAAGCGACCATCGCTTCAAGAGGTAAACTTTGAATCATGAAT